>JALIZH010023553.1:0-55882 GCA_030522465.1 Rhipicephalus appendiculatus | reverse complement strand
TTCCGCGGAGAAAAAAAGAGGGAGAGGGTACGGAACCGGGTTTGACGGCCCACGCGGCGGGCCGTGCTCCCGACCGGGCTGCAGAAATTAGGCGCCTTTTCCTTCTTCGAACCACAACCACCACCACCTTTTTCCTCTCTTGTTCTAACCACTTACACACATCTAGTCAAGCGCTGCGCCGTGCTCCCGACCGGGCTGCAGAAATTAGGCGCTTTTTCTTTCTTCGAACCACAACCACCACCATCTAGTCAAGGAGGCATTGTTCAAGCCAAGTCCATCCACAGCCAAAGCCAGATATTGTTTTCCGCCATGTTTCCTCTGTTCCGTGCGTCTCTCGTGTGTTCTCGTTACGTCCACAAGAAGATTGAAGATAAAAGTATTAAGTTTACGCAAGGAAGCGCCGTTCCTCGTTGGTGCGATGTGCAAAGACCGTGTGCTATTTCCGCGATTCTTGGAGTGCCGATCAAGTGCGAGTCATTCAAGGAATCAACGGAATGTGCGGGCGCTCGGACTCCGAGGTGACGGCTGGCGCCCGTGGTCGCTTACTACATGACACTGTGAAATAAACTAAAGGTAAGTTGGACACGTTATCATGTAAAGTATGCCACTCAGCGCAAGTCGGTGTTACCGCACTCGGACGAGGCGTCATGAAAAGGCAGCCTTACGCGCCTTTGCGAGTGACGCACATTGTGCTGCTACCGATTCGCTTTGACTACGCTGATACGAGCGGAGCCATGGCGCATTGGCACGCCCTTACTGGAGCGAGTTCGCGACAACTGCGGGAACATGCATGTGTGTCATGATAAATTTTTTCTTATGTGCGTTGTAGTGAGCAAAACGTTAACGGCGCTTGCTTTGTTGTTAATAAAACAGTCTGCAGCTCCATTTGTTGCAGGGTAGCATTTTGCTCACGTTCGTGGGCGATATAATTTGTAACATGGCTCGATTCACCTAGCCAACCGCCTAAGTGGGTATTATGAGCATACATTCACGATGGAGTGTTATTATGCCCTTGCACAGTGGCCTGAGCTAGTTAAACATTATAATGTGTTTGCCCTAGTGTAGGGAGAGGTGTTCACGCAATCTGTGTATGTGCGTGCACGTCGCCTTTGCTTGTCAGTAATATTGTACCAGCCACCATCCACGTTGGATGTCTGGCTGTTATGAAAACTTGCACGCACAATGTGAGATTTTATAATCTGCCAGAGCTGCTTTTTATGCATTGACTGCTAGCATTTAGTAGAATATGTTACGCTGCTGTGTGGCAGTGGTATGATTATCACGTTGTTGTGTGGTTGCTGATGCAAGCATTTATAGATACGATGCCTTAAAATTTCTCATCTGACTAGCTCATCAGGTGTATGAGTGTTTCAGCGCAAACAAGACAAGGAGAGAAGGAATACGTGTAATGACGGGACCAGTGCACAGCTACGCATCACCCTTCTGTGCGACTTTCGTTTGCACTAGAACACCTTTTTTTTTTTTATTGTGACAGCCGTTTCTGTAGTGATTTTCTTGCCCAATTTACGCTGCAGCACAGTTGCCAGCAATACGAGGGGGGAACCATGAAATTAGCTTTTAAAGGTCATAGTGACTAAATGCATAGTAATCCGCAGCACAAAGTAAGAATGAGAGACATCAGTAAGAGCTATGCGGGACGAGTACAGAATGTCATCTGAAAAATTTGTTGCGGAAAACGCCGCCTAAATAACGTTAGCCGCACACCTCATGCAAACGAGGGTCCAGTTAAAAGAAAAATCACAGCATAACCACGAAGTGAATGATGATGAGTGGGCGAAGCTGCGGGGGGATCATTCGGGTAACCATGAATCCCCCCGTACATTGCCCACTCGATCATGCAAAGACGGGACACGTCGTGACGCGAGCCCTCGCCGCCTCTGGATCGGCTTGCCGGCGCTGCCGTGCCGCTACAGCTGCGCGAGCCCCCCACTGCCTCTGGATCAGCTTGCCGATGCAGCTGTGCGAGCCCTCAACACCGGGTCGGCTTGCCTGCGCTGCCGTGCCGCTGCAGCTTCACGAGCCCACAAATCTGGATCCGCTTGTCTGCGTCGCCACCACCTACTTCTCTCTCGCACAACTTGAGAGCCCGGGCTGCAGCCGCTTTGCGAGCCCTCCGCTCCGCTGCCTTGTCGTCTTTGTTGTTCATAGCAGTAGTAGTAGTATCGAAGCGCACTGAGAGACGACCGTCGAAAGAGAGAGGAAGCGCATCGGAGATTGGAGCGAGCGCCGCGGAGCCATCTTGTGGGCACCATGCAAATCAAATGAGTAAGGTCCCTCTATTTTTCAAAGGTAGCGCAAACTCCTCCTCTCAGCGCCGTTTCCTCCTCGCCCGTCACTCCCGGCCGCCATTATTGGGCGAGACTCGCAAGACGCGCCCGGGCCGCATGCGGTGCGTCGAAGCGCTTGCTTGTACTTGCTTGGAAATGCGACAATTCTGGGCGCAGATTCACACAGCTGTTCGTACGTAAGATGTGTAGTAAAAATAGTAGTTTGTGGGTAGTCGGTACATTAGCTATCATTTCGCGTTTTGTAAGCAACAAATCGCACGCTGGTGCCGGCGTATATTAGAAATCCCATTGCGACACCTTACGCGCGAACAGCTTTCTGGACTTGGGACCTGTTTTGACAACGTGAAAACCTAGCATTTGTGCATTGTATTTGACTTCATAAATGTAGGATGCGTCGCTCGCACCAGGTGAACAAGAGGCAGAACATGTTAAACGCAGTCTTTACAGCTGCCGTTTTTCTTCTCGGATACCGTGGTGTTTGTTCACAAGGCGCATTTTGGAAAATCAGACGCTACATCAAATTATGAACACACAACGCGGCGGAGGCACTTATTTTCTAAATATCCCCAGCGTACATTCTTTTAAATTTCGAACTGCGTTCACGCGGTTCTGTTGCCCCCCTCGGGTAAATATCTTTTTTGGTTCCATCGCGTGCTGCTCGTGCTCATTAATTTGAGCTAGCTTTTTATTGGAGACTCTTCCAGTGTGCTCAGTTTGTGAGATGTCATGCTGGTATTCCTATTGCTAAAATACGCTCCTTTGTTCACAGGAGAGCATGGACATTTTTCTTCGTTAATTGGCTAACGGTAACCTCGTGAGCGCACCCTCCCGCGTTCGTCACTAATTGGGCGAGAACAGCGAGCAGGTCCCTCCCTCAGTAATGAAGCCTCCAAATGCAAATAACTGTTTTTAATTTCCATTGATCACAGATTTATAATTAGTTGAAACAAAGAAAACACAATTATTGTAGCGAATCAAAGACGCTCTTTCTCGTTGACAGAACAAACATGCGTTTAAAATTATAGCTTGTGTACGGGCAGTTTTGCAGCATATTGCTAAGTAAATTACGCTCATCAATCGATGCTACTTACTTGCCATGTCTCTTTCTTTATCGTACACATCTCATCACCACCCTCTGTTCATGAGCGCTAAAAAAAACAGCTCCGACTTTCTCAAAGTAAGTTTTTAACGACTTTTGGCAAATAAATTTTGTAAAATCTGCGGGCTGAGCGAGAAAACAGAGATCTTGCAAAAATATTTTTCTCAAACGTTGCAGTAAAATTTTCGCAAAACAATTAGTAAATTGCGAACACTAAGGATTTCGCTGTAAATATTGTGTGCGAGAAAGCGTGGCCGATAATGTCACGCCGCATTTTTTTTTTTTTTGTCTAACTTAGGCATCAGTATCGAGCCTTAGCTTCATCTAAAAGAGTTCGAATGGCGAATATACGCGAAAGGGTTTAGTAGTGATCGAGGAACAGCAAAAAGCTTGTCACCCTTGGCAATGCAGTTCGAGCATCCAACAGCGCAACAAGTTGACATCTGGCTGCAGCCGATGGCGTCTTTCAAACTGCAAAAAGCTATAAGAAGCCTGCGCTCACCTACAGCGCGCACGTGCGGCGGTGTTTCTACGCCCAATAATGGCGTCGTTTTCAGGCGCCAGAGCAAGAAGCAGAGGGGTCATCGGGGAAAACTGGTCACGTGTCGGGCCTGGTCCAATAGGGGAGCACAAAAGGGCGAAGAAGAGAGGAGAGACGCAGAGGGCGAGGAGGACATTCTCCCTTTCCTTTTTGGACAATGATTTGCGCTACCTTTGAAAAATAGAGGGACCTTACAAATGAGAGCACAGCTGCGCCTCTAGCGGGAGCGGCGAGTACTAGCGTGGCTACACTGGCGAGTGATGTACAAGACTCGACCTTAAGGAGCTTTGCCCCTAAAAGAGAATGTGCTGTGGAACGTGCTTATTGTTCATAGTCATGGCGTATAATGGTTACCTTGCATGTGCTGTGCCGTGATGGCAGCGTCATCGTCATCGAACTAGCGTGGCTACGCCGAGTGACACCGGCGGAGTGATGGACAAGCCTCGACCTTAAAGGGGTACTGACACAAAATTTCGCGGCCGAGACAGCCTGCGGGTTCGATTCCCGTGAACATGTGTACATCATCTGCAAAATATCAACAGCGAATATAGCTTGGAAGGTATTTTAAATTAATTTTGAAGTTTGCGTGAGCGATCGACTCCCTTGCGCTCCTGACACCATCAGAGGTGACCCTCGGCGACCCCCCCTACTTCCCTCACTTGACCACGCTGCAACAAGTTGTGATGACGTCATAGCGGCCATTTTCTTTTGCCGCGTTTTTTCCAGCGGTCTATACTTCTCGGCGGCTGGTCGCGAGTCCGTGGCCGCGGCGCACTCGTTGAAAGTTTTGTTTGGCGACACTGCTGTCCCGTTTCCTATTCGAAAGGACTTCTTGATGCATACCATATGGAAGTGCGTCACAGTTCTGTGTGCTGACGTGATCGAGAGCTGCGCACGCTAGGTGGTGATAGTTGCACCCGGCGGCTTGTCGTTTTTCGAGCTCTCTCAAACCGAAACTGGTCGGTAATGAGGAGCCTGTAATTAAATATCTGTCGCGCGCTGCAGCAAACGAGGTGCCGTGTTATGACTAACAGGACCCCAGCAACACATTGCAGCAAAAAAACGCGAGGCCAAAGTTTTTGTGTCAGTACCCCTTTAACCCTTTCAGGGTCGAATTTTTTGGCGAAAAGCGTGCCAAAAATGTGTAATTTTTTTTTGCTGAAATAAATTCTTCAGACCATTCTATTTAAGAAAAAAAATTGTCCAAAATTTTTTTTTTGACCGTAAAGTGACAAAAAATCATTTTGTGTTGTTACATACACATAGTTTATTCATAGTGCAAGGCGGCAGCGATATCGTGGGCTCGACGCCGTTTATTGAGCAGAGCCGCCGACTAATAATCTTCGAACGAAGAAGAAGATCCCAGTGATGATGATTATATACAGATGAAGAGGATGAAGGACAACCAAAGTGAATATTGTGCTCACACTAATTTCCCCCTCGCGCGAAAGCGGCCAACCTGGCCGCTGCTTATGGCGAAGATGTACGTCTTATGAAGGGTTTTAAGCGGGAGACGTGGACAACCTCTGTGCCGCGGCAACGGTTGTCGGAAGGCATGACAGTGGGGGGTTACGCGATAGTTAACTGGAGAAGTTTTCTCGACAATAGCGTAGGGGCTGATAAAACGTGACTGAAATTTCTCAGACAGGCCGGGAACTCGCGTCGGGGTCCACAGCAGCACTTCGTCTCCAGGACTAAACTCAACGACGCGGTGAAATTCATCGTAGCGAGTCTTCCGATCCCGTTGACTTGCTTCGGTATTCAGGCGGGCACGGTGACGACAAGCGGCAAGGCGTGATATTAAGCTGGCACTCGATGACGTCGACGAGTCCACGGGGACATCAAAAAAAGATACGTCGAGGGCAGACGTCGGTTGACGTCCATAGACAAGGAAGAAGGGTGAATAGCCCGTGGTACGCTGCGTAGCAGTATTGTACGCAAAGGTGACGAATGGTAGTATGGTATCCCAGTTGGTATGGTCGGCATTGATATACATGGATATCATATCGGACAGAGTTTGATGAAAGCGCTCTGTGAGGCCATTAGTTTGGGGATGGTAGCTGGAAGTAGTCTTGTGGATGGTGTTACATGCGTGGAGAACGTCGTCTAGTAGTTTCGACAGAAACACCTTGCCGCGGTCACTCAAAAGGACGCGCGGCGCACCATGTCGCAAAAATATGGCTTCCAAGAAGAAAGTGGCAATGTCCCCCGCTGATCCTGAAGGTAGTGCAGCGGTTTCGGCGTACCTTGTCAAGTGGTCCACTGCAGTGACGATCCATCGCTTTCCGCTGGCTGATATTGGCAGTGGCCCGTAGAGGTCGATCCCAATGACGTCAAATGGAGCGTCAGGACATGGAAGAGGTTGTAGGAGTCCAGCTGGAGATGACGTGGGTTGTTTGCGGCGCTGGCAGAGCGAGCATGAAGCAACATACCGTGCCACGCAGGTGGAGAGCCCAGGCCAGGTAAAGCGACTGCGGATGCGCTCATACGTTTTATGAAAGCCGAGATGACCAGCCTTGGGGTCGTCGTGAAATGCTTCTAATATCTGTTCTCTCAGTGAACGAGGAGCGACGGGAACCCAACGCTGTCCTTCAGAATGGAAGACATAGCGGTATAGGACAGAATTATCCATCTTAAAGTTCTGCAACTGGCGACGGGCGCGGGCATTAGGAGGACGGGATGACCCGCGAAGGCGTTGCATAATGGAGTGGCAGTATGCGTCGCTGCGTTGGTGAGACGCGAACGTCTCGTTGCGGAAAGAAGGACGCGCATTGAGAGCGGCGAGTGTAAGAACTGCCGAAGACACGTTGACGGGGTCGCGCACGGATGGCGACAAGCCGGTTATGTTTGTCGACGGCGGTAACGGACAACGGCTAAGGGCATCTGCATCGTTGTGTTTCTTGCCGGATTTGTACGTGACGTCGAAGTCGTACTCTTGAAGACGGAGTATCCAGCGACCAAGACGTCCAGACAAATTCTTTAACGTCGACAACCAGCACAAGGCGTGATGGTCAGTCACGACGGTAAAGTGGCGGCCATGGAGATATGGTCTAAACTTCCGGACGGCCCAGACGACGGCGAGGCACTCCTGCTCGGTGATGGTGTAGTTTTTCTCGGCTGGTGTTAGGGTCCGACTGGCATATGCGATCACGCGTTCACCAGAACAATCGTGTCGTTGCAGAAGAACAGCGCCGATTCCATGACCGCTGGCATCAGTATGGAGGAGAGTGGGTGCCGCTTCATCGAAATGACACAGCACTGGCTCAGACGTCAGGGCACGTTTCAAGGTGTCAAAAGCCGTTTGGCACTCGTCAGACCATACGTATGATGTTCCAGAAGATAGCAGCTGGTGAAGCGGTGCGGCAATAGTGGCGAAGTCACGTATAAAGCGCCGGAAATAAGAGGCGAGACCAAGAAAGCTGCGGAGCTCTTTGGAGCGGTGAGGCGTCGGGAAGCGAAGAACGGCGGCGATCTTGTCGGGGTCAGGCCGAATGCCGTCTTTGCTTACGAGATGTCCTAGCACCTTAATAGTTTTGCTTGCAAAGTGGCACTTTTTGGTATTCAGCTGGAGACCAGCAGCTGCAAGACACGTCAGAACTTCGTGTAGGCGTTGCAAGTGTTGTTTGAACGTTGAAGAAAATATCACTATGTCGTCAAGGTAACACAAGCATGTCTTCCACTTAAGGCCCCGAAGTACAGTGTCCATCATTCGCTCAAAAGTTGCTGGCGCGTTGCAGAGGCCGAAAGGCATGACGTTAAATTCGTAAAGTCCGTCGGGTGTGGCAAAGGCAGTTTTTTCCTTGTCATCCTCGTGCATGGGAATTTGCCAGTAACCCGAGCGCAGGTCAAGGCTGGAAAAATATTCCGCTCCTTGCAATGAATCTAAAGCATCATCAATGCGAGGCAAGGGGTATACGTCTTTCCTGGTTATCTTGTTCAACGCACGGTAGTCGACGCAAAATCGCACCGAGCCGTCTTTCTTGTGCACAAGAACGACAGGTGACGACCAAGGGCTTGCGGAGGGGCGGATGATGTTTTGCTTGAGCATGTCGGCAACGTGCTTGTCAATGATATCACGTTCGGTGGAAGATACCCGGTACGGTCGGCGGCGGACAATAGAAGTTCCATCGGTGTGTATACGATGAGCTGCCGCCGAAGTCTGTCCTAGAATAGGGGAATAAACGTCGAAGGAAGATTGATGCCTCGTCAACAACGCGAGCAGTTCTTCTGCTTGTGGCGGAGTCAGGTCCTTGCTGATAGCATTGGCGAGAGCCGTAGCAGTAGCAGCACCCGTAGGTGAGCGTGGTTGCGTCGCACCAGTATTCGCCGCCACCACAGAGACAGGTTGCGTGTCCACGCCGCAAACAACAACAGCGCCTTTAGGGAGCAGAATCGGTTCATTCGTGACATTGCGTACAGCGAGGAAGGCGGTACCGTTGGTGAAACGAACAAGACTCGTTGCCAGTGCAATGCCTTTCGATATACAACGAGCTGATGGAGCGACTAGAACATCACCGTGGTCAACGAAGTCTGAAGCAACCGTAAGAACTTGCTCGTGGCCAGGTGGGACTACGGAATCTTTGATGGTTCGAAGGCGGTGGCGTGACGAATATTCCGCATCGGTAGCATCAGTCTCTTGGATATGTACGAGGCGTTGTCGACAAGATATGGAAGCGGCAGCATCAGAAAGAAAGTCCCATCCCAAAATGAGCATATAAGCGCAGGAAGTCAACACGGCGAACTGGATATGGTGCCGGATCCCATCAATGGTAACTCGAACGGTACATTGTGCTGATGGCTGTATCGTGAAGTCATTTGCACTACGTAAGGGAGTGCCATTATAAGGTGTAGTAACCTTACGTAGACGATAACACAGATTCGCATGAATAACAGAAATAGCGGCCCCCGTGTCCACCAATGCTGAATAGGCACCCCTTCCGCATACACTAATAACAAATTGGCCGGGCCCTCTGGAGGCGTTGATGTTTGTCCGAGCGATGCAGCTTTCCCTCCAAAAACTGCACCAGCTAGTTTTCCGAGATGTACTCAGGGACAGGGGCGACCGGTCGTAGAGGCGATGTTGAGCGGCGCAGAGGAGAAGGGGAGCGGGGGCGTCCTGGGCGGGAGGTTCGAGGTGCGTCGGGTGGAGATGACGGGGAGAAGGAACGTGTTGAAGGGCGGCGCTGGTACTGGCTAGGAGAGGACGTCCAATCTCTTTCGTAAGCGTCATAGCCGCGGCGTTCGTCCTGCTGGCGTCTACGACAATATCGTGAGATATGGCCTCGAATGCCGCAATAATAACATATTGGGCGAGACGACCGCCAGGGGGCGTAGAATGCCGGAGATGGTGGAACAGGCGAACGTGGTGCAAATGCCGCTATGTTGGTCTGAGCAGGAACAGGATGTACAGACTGGACCAAGGATGGTTGCATGGCAGCGATTTGCGCATACGTCGCGGGCGGAGTTGGTGGTGGCGGAGTGTCAGACGGGAGAGCACAAGCCATGGAAGACAGCTCCTCTTTGATGATGTCGCGTAGACTACTAGACGAGGAGCGAGGCTGAGGGGCAGGCGGACATGACAGTCCTTGCGCTTGGAGCTCTTCGCGAATGAGAGTGCGAATCAAGGTCCGCAAATCCGCATCTGAGGAAGGCCGGACGTCACAGGCGTCTGGCTGCAGTCGGATGGCCTGTAGTTCGTCGAGATGTTGGCAGGTCGTGATGATGTCCTCGACGGTGCTGGGGTTTTTGACGGCCAGAGCATTGAACGCGACTTGGCCTATCCCTTTGAGGATATGTCGAACGCGGTCAGCTTCGGTCATAGCCGTGTTCACGCGGCGGCAAAGGGAGAGGACGTCTTCAATGTACGATGTGTACGTCTCGCCAGGGTGTTGTACGCGTCCGTCGAGCTTCTTCTTCGAGACTTCAGAGTGGATGTTTGGTGTCCCGAAGATCCTGCGGATTTGTTGGGCAAAGACGGACCACTCAGCGAAGCTGCCCTCGTGGTTAAAATACCACGTTTTTGCGACGTCTGAGAGATAGAATGCGACGTGACGAAGTTTTTGAGGTGCGTCCCATTGGTTGTACACACTCGCCATGTCATACTCCTTGAGCCATACTTCGACGTCGTCGCGTGGGAGACCGGTGAAGATAGGTGGGTCCCGCTGCCGGGCGGTGACGGTCCAGGGCCATGCGGGGGTGGGTGGTTGGACGGGGTTACCGGACGGTCCGGGCAGCGTTTCTTGGGCCATGGCAGCAGACAGGCGTAGCAAACGGCGACCCGAACGAAGCTCCAGGGGAACTGGACGTCAGAGAGGACTTGAGGATCGACAGCAGCCTCCACCACTCTGCAAGGCGGCAGCGATATCGTGGGCTCGACGCCGTTTATTGAGCAGAGCCGCCGACTAATAATCTTCGAACGAAGAAGAAGATCCCAGTGATGATGATTATATACAGATGAAGAGGATGAAGGACAACCACAGTGAATATTGTGCTCACAATAGTAACATCAAGCAAAATCATAAACAAAAACACTTTTACGATTTCTTGTAAATAAAAATTATGCATTATAATAAACATAGCTCACAGACATACAACGGTAAAAAATGTTTTTCCTCTAACCCTAAACACTAGGGGAAAAGTCACCTTTGATCCGATCTGGATCGTCTCACCGCGCACGCTTTCAAGATGTCGTTCCTTCATCATCGTCCGAGCCTGGACTCGTAAATAAATCCTCGCCTGACGAAATGACATCCAATGAATCAGATTCGGCACTTGGGGAATAGTCCACATCGGAAGAATCGCCGCTCAACTCCAACCGGCGCGCATGCACTTCTGTAGCCTTGGCGAACAGCGTGACTGAGCGCACGGAAGAAAACTGTGGGGTTGTGCGCCCGTCCGGAAAACAAAACGAGTGAAAAAGCTGTAATAATTAATCCTTCGTCTTATCGCCAACGAGACGGATTTAGTTTTTCCGAGTTCCCTAAACAGGAAACTCAACCACGGCGGCGTCGTTTGTGTAATTTAGCGCCTCCCGAAACAGATTTAATCGCGCCCGAGGAGCCATAAACAAGAGAGTCACAAGCGCTCATCCCTTGAGTGATTAGAAACCAAACAGCCATCAGCTTTGCGGGCGCGAGAAGTGATAACCAACAAAGGACGAAACCGAAACCAGCCGCACCACATGCGCGCGTTCGGGTTTGCAAGCGAAAGCCGCCACGCCGCCTTGGAAAGCAAAAAAAGCAACAGAAAGACATCGGCGCGTGAAAAAAATTCCACATGTTCCGAGGCGTGGCAGCACATGTCAAGCAAGAGAAGTGATCGAAAAAGGCACGCGTTTTAAACCAGCCGCACCACGGGTGCGCTCAGATTCGCAAGCGATAGCCGGTGCCGTTTTGCGAAGCATAAAAAAAGCAACAACGGAGAGACACCGGCGCATGAAAAACATTTCACAGTTTTCCGAAGCATGGCAGCACATTCCAAGCAAGAAAAATAATAGAAAAAGGCGCGCGTTTTAAACCAGCCGGACCGCGAACGCGCTCGGGTGCGCAAGCGGTTGCTGGAGCGCCGCTTTGCGAAGCAAAACAAAAAAACATCGGAGAAACGTTGGCGCATAGAAAAAATTCCACGTGTTCCTGAAGTGTGGCAGCACACGCCAAGGGAGAGAAAGGATCGAAACAAGCGCGCGTTTTATAGATAAAGGCCGTGCCGTACATGTACGGTGAAAACCATTTGGGCACTGTTAGGTGCTGCCGTACATGTACGGCAAAAACCATCAAAGGGTTAAGGAGCTTCGCCCCTAAAACGAGCTTTGTTGGTTTTGTAACTTGTACTTTTCTAACTGGGCCCTCATTTGCACGAGTTGTGTGGCTAATGTTACGTAGGCAAGGTTTTGCGCAATAAATTGTTCAGTTGACAGTCTGTGCTCGTCCCGCATTGTTCTTTCTGATGTCTCTTGTTCTTACTTTGCACTGCTCATTACAGTACATCCATAGCAACTAGCCCAGCTTGCCACTGTTTTGGACAAAATGCAGTTCTCAAGTGCAATAGTGTTCACAACACTAAATGCTCAAGCCAAAAGGTATCTTTTGCTATTCAGTAAGTCACATTCATATTGGTACATTACAAGTAATCATTGATTAAGCATGAATTCGTGTTCTCTCCCATATTGCTCACAACTGTAAATATCAAAATAGATGGTGCGTATAAAAAACATGGGCTTTAGCAAAGGAAACTCCATGCTGTTACATTGAGCAGCTAACAAAAGGCCACTGCATGCTTACTTGCCACTCATTTGGATGTGTTTGAAATACATTTCAATTCCTCACTGCACTGCCGATAACACTTCACATTGGGGGCAACATTAACCATAAATTGAGTAATTTTTAAGAAAAAAAATTCCCCATCTCCCGCTAAAGGGAACCATGTGTGGATGCGAAGCAGCAAGGAGATAATTAGCTTGAGCGGGAGGAACGTCGCCGCTCTCGTTTCACGGCAGCGGTCCGGGCGCTCATCGCGGTGCTGCACAGGAGAGAGAATGAGGCGCGCGCGCTCCGTCATTTTTATACCGGGGAACTACCGTGGCACCCCAGCGGAGTATGCAGCTGTCACACCACCTGTCGTGCACGCCGCTCCGTACAGGATTCCTAGAGGAAAGCACGGGGGGGGGACCGTAGGAGAGGAGAGAGAGAGGGGACGTGCATGCGCTGTGGGACGCGGGAGCCGCTCCGTAGAGTAGAGGATTCCCAGTGGAGAGAGGGGGGAAAGGACGCGCATGCGATGTGGGACGCCGGAGCCGCTCCGTAGAGTAGAGGATTCCTAGAGGAGAGAGGGGGAGAGGACGCGCATGCGCTGTGGGACGCGGGCGCCGCTTCGTAGAGTAGAGGATTCCTAGAGGAGAGAAAGGGGGGTGAGCGTAGGAGATAGAGGGGGAGGGGACGCGCATGCGCTGTGGGACGTGGGGAAGGAGGGACGGACTAAGCCCCCTCCAAACACATGCAAGCAAGATCAAGGAATGGGGTCAACCTGGGCGACAGACGCCACCTGCCTAGCCATTGCTAAGCAGCCTCTCTCTGCTCTCGGCCATGACTCAAGGAATGGGGTCAACCTGGGCGACAGACACCACCTGCCTAGCCATTACTAAGCAGCCTCTCTGTGCTCTCAGCCATGACTCTGATGATTGTAGTAGGGTTGACGGCCTTCATATTACTACAGTGTTCTGGTTCTCATAATGGGTGCTTCCCTACTTCAGTGGCCGGACGCGGGACGGGGGACGCGGGAGGGACGGACAGAGCCCCGAGCATAAGATGCTTCGCATCTAAAATGTCAGGGTGCTTATAGGAAGCTTGCATGAACGATGGTGGTAACCAATTGTTGTTAAGCCAGTCGAGCCGGCGATTGGGAAAGTGCACGGTGCAGCATCTCTCGCTTGAATGGTGTTGTCGCGATGGCACACTGTGGTAGAGTTACTGTATGATCCCCTTGACCTGTAGGGAGCATATACCGTAACTCTGCTGTGGTCGTGGGCTGTAGCAGTTGCACGGAAAGTAAGGCAAAAAAAAATTCCCCATCTCCCGCTAAAGGGAACCATGTGTGGATGCGAAGCACTGGTACAGTGTACTAGAAGGGGAAGTGTGCCGTGCGGCGCCGGAAAGAGGGTCCTTTTGCGATGATCGCTCCGCACCTGCTTGTCACAGGAGTGCTACGCTCGCCGAGGCGATAGCTCTGGGAGCGGGTTGCGTGGCAGATTTTTGTGTCGTTCCTAGTTACCGTCGTGGAGGTGCGGCTGTCTAATCGATTAATAAGCATTGTGCTGCCACCGAATGATGAAATCTAGCCCTTTTGCATAGGCTGCTGCAGTTTTCTCGCTATAAAAAGCTTATACAATAAAACGCACCCGGTCACAATTTAGTGCTGTCGTTATCACCAGTCGAGCCTGTTTTTTTATTTTTTTTAAATTCAGAATTATTATCATGTAGCGGCCTACCTTAAAATGGTATTGGTTGAATTTTAACGCGTTAATTCATGGAGCTTAAATATCTATATTTAATGCATATGAGTGCCTGTGTTCGGTTACGCCTGTTTTATATATTTTTTATATTGTTTCGCATATGCTAAACAGTCAGGTTCAAGCGAATGCGTCTGCGTGTTGCTTTTAAAAAGGTGGCTAAGCGGGCTTGTTGGTACGTGCACATAGTTATTCCAAACAGCGCAGAAACGGGACACAGAAGGGACTAGTGTCCCGTGTCTGTGCTGTTCGGAATAACTGTGTGTTGCTTCTACTTTTGTGACTGATCGTGCAAGAAAAAACGCCGACATGACAAACATAATTCTGAACTTTTTTTTCTAATTCTAAATTTTTGCTGACCAGCTGCTCTTTTTATTAAGCAAAAATAGCTTCCCAAAGAAGCACAGACTTATCGAGTGAATATAATATTGTGGTTTCTCTCGTAGAAACCCAGATATTATCAATTAATAACTCAACCTGTCAAGAAAGCTGCTCAATTACATCGGTTCAGGTGTTTCACAGTAGCTCTTCTCTCTTAGGGCTGCACTCCTTGTTCAATGACTTAGCATAGAATCAAAAACGAAGAAGTACTTAAAATTTCACATTTCTTTATGATGACACCGTGGCTGATCTGTCTCTAGCTAATTCTTGTGTTGCTGTCCTCTGCGGTGGTGTTGCGACTATAAGGTGCTCGACCCGAAGGTCGCGGGTTCGATCCCAGCCGTGGGGTCGCATTTCGATGGAGGTGAAATGCGCCCGTGTACTGTTTTGCGATGCCAGTGGACGTTAAAGAACACCAGATGGTCGAAATTTCTGGAGCCCTCCACTACGGCGTCCCTCATAATCCTATCGTGGTTTTGGGAGGTTAAACCCTAGATATTATTATTAATTCTTGCGTTGCTAAGCTTGGCTTTCGTTCTCCGTAGACAATGCCGTATCAGGCCCGTAACCAGAAGGGGTGCCCTAGCCCCCCCTCCCTCCTGAATTTCGCATGTTGGGGGGGGGGGGGGTGTTTTACCGAGAATAAATAATGAAAATAGGTGTCTCCGGAACAAGGAGCGCACCTCCTTACACGAGTGATAGCCGCTGTTACAAGCCGTCTCGCTTGCCCCGCTGTCTCCCTGTCACTTTTTATTATTCCCGTAGACAAGCACGGACACCACCGCCACTTATTCACTCAACTACAGCACAATGTCGCGAAAAGTACCGGCAACGAGGCACTGGACGTGCGTAAACAGCGCAAACTGGCAATGCAACGCGTGCCAACAGACACGCTCCTTTAGCTCGCAGCGCCCCTAGCGCACCCAAGCCGTACCAAAGCTGCTTCATCGCTGCGGGAGCCCCCTCGCCTCCATTGGGACGCGCTGCGCACGGCACACTTCCCCTTCTAGTACACTGTACTACGGCGGAGAAACGCGAGCACTGCGTTCGGTGGCGCTCATAACAACATAAAAAAAATCGGAGCATATTCACGAAGTGAATGATGATGATTGGGCGAAGCTCTCCTAAAGGAAATGAATTGCCCGGTCAATCATATGAACACGTGAGAAAGAGGTGTGTGGTGTACGAAATAAATTTTATTTTTGTTGAAGGACGGTTTACGGGATCCCTTCATTACGACGGCCTTGTGGTCCGTGAAATGAAGGGCGAGCGGTTCCTCTACGGGTTGTAGAGAGAAATTTGCAAAGACTAAGTCAATACAAGTGCCTCTGATGGTGGTCGGTTTGCGGTGGTGAAAGGGTATGCATGTGAGTGCATATGTCTACGCCATGTGTTGGACAATCCAGTCGTTTTTTGCGTCTAGGATGTCGACGTTGAAATCGCCTAGGAGTAGGAATGGTGCATTCTCGAACTTTTCGTGGTAGTCTTTCAATGCCGCGTCTATGTACGCCTTGATGTTTTCGACAGACAGGTTGGGAGCGATGTAAACGGTCATGAAGACGGTTCGCGAGTCGAAGAGCGTGACGGCTTCACAATCACCGTTATGAGTGTGAGTTGTAAGTGAAATTTTAAGATTTTCTGGAGTCGTTTGCGTGTGTTTGACGTAGATGGCAACACCACCTGGCGCGCTTTCTCTCCGCATCCTGTTGTCTGGCGTTCGGCAGGTCCTCTTCGCGCCGCTGCCGAGTGGCGTTGGCCTCCCGCTGTCGCTCGGTAGGATCTTCACGACGTCGTTGTGCAGCCAGACGACACCGAGCTTCTTCGATTTACATGTCCCGGACGGCTCCGGGCGGCCCCGGGCGCCGGCGCCGCATTCGTTTTTCTCGGGGACCAACCGGAAGCTCAGCCCACTGGTCCGGGACCACTCGGATGCATGTTCGTTTTTCGCGTGCCTGGCGGCCTGCGGACGGCCCGGGACTGTCCGAACGATTTCTTTCTGGCAGCTGGCAGACGACGGCTCGGTGCACATGGCGGTGCGTCACGCGTGCGGCCATTTTAAGTTAGACGCTGTAAATTTTCGACCCGCTCTTGCTCTCTCTTTGCTTTTCTGTCCGCTTGTGGTACGTTTCCGGATTTCGCATTGTTTGCGCACCCAGTTCTAGTCGTCGGCGTTCTGAGCAGCGTCGAGCATGCGCGTATTCCCGAAGGTCGGGCAAACAAGCGCGATGCTCGCTAGGAGAAATAGCGGTGGAACGCCCACGTACGTCTTCGATGCGCGCGCGCTCGAGTAGTTCACTTACAGTAAGTTGTGTCACAACGGAAATAGGTATAATTCACCATTTGTACGGCTCCTGAGGTCAGTAGTGAGTCGGCGTTGTGGCCGGTGTCGCAGCTATGAACGGAGCAGACGGCGTAGCAGACGCCATAGCGGACGCGGCCAGCGTGAAGTAGAGGTGTGCACGGGCTTCGGGTAGCCCGAGCCCGGCCCGGCCCGCGGGCCGGGCTCGGGCAGCCCGACGTCTTTTCACCTCGGGCCCGGGCTGGGCTCGGGCTCCCTTGTTTATTTATCGGGCTGGGCTCGGGCCTGGTGAAAAGCCCGAATCAAGCCAGAAATATAAACGAGGTGCCGGAATTGTCCTTGTTCATATGTGTGCTTTCTTTTGAGGGTAGAAGTACACTTTTTCTTGGCGAAGATCTTGGCGATTCCAGCTACAAGCTCCAGCAGCGAGCGAAACTTCAGTGCTGCAGGATACATAGTGCAGGAACGACGCACTCGATTGAAGCCCGAATCCATGGACAGCCTTTTGTTTCTGCACAATAATTGGTGAATGGTTTTGCACTCAGGCAGTCTCGACTTTTATCAGCAATTAAAAAAAAGAAGCTAGAGGGAAGGACGGCACACTTTTTTTCTTAATAAATACATTTCCATTTTTCTGTTGCCATGTGCTTTATTGCGTCATTGATCGAGTCGGGCCGGGCCGGGCCATGGGTATGACACGCCGGGCCAAGCCTGGGCGGCCCGTCCTCTATACGTCATCGAGCCGGGCTGGCCCGCCTCCGGCAAGCATCGGGCCCGGGCCCGGGCCGGGCCGCGAAATTGTGGCCCGTGCACATCTCTAGCGTGAAGCGCGCACATAGCGTGCAGACGGCCCGAGGCCTGCCGAGGCCGCTCGGGACTTTTGAATCACGTGACAATGGCGACATGTGACGTAGCTACCTATGAGCCGAGGCTTCCGCGGGCCGCCAGTGGCTGGTCCGGGACTTGGTAAATCGAAGGAGCTCACCTTTCAGCCTCCCTTTCACGCACGGCAGGATCTTGGTGGCATTGTCGAGCTGCCTCGGCCTCTCGAGCTCGCACGGCAGGATCTTTCCGGCGCTGCCGAGCGGCCTCGGCCTTGCGCGCTCGCCTCTCTGCATCCTTGTCTTCCATCTAGCGAGTCCGGGCTGCGAAAGAGAGCGCCGTCTGTCCTCCAACACTTCCAGTATAGCGAAATGTACCCACTACACGTGATAACGATGACGACGATGACGATCGCGATGCCATACAACACATGGCATCACATTTAGTCGGTTGATTCCACAATACTGCGTCATCGTTATGACGCATAGTGGGTACTTTCCATGTGGTATCGCGATGCCATGTGTTGTATGGCATCCCGATCGTCATCGTCATCAGCGTCATCGTTATGACGCATAGTGGGTACATTCCATGTTGTGTGCTGTGCTGCCAGCGTCATCGCCATGTGTTATATGGCATCGCGATTGTCATCGTCATCAGCAGGTGGCTACTACATACAAGGGATGCACGACCCACGGGATAAGGAGCTTCGCCCCTAAAAATGTCATCGGCGAATAGCAGCGCGACTGCCTTCAGGGAATTTTCGAGCCATGCCCACGAGTCTAACATTCAATTCAATTCAATTCTTTATTTGTAGGCGTCAATTACACAAATACTAAAACTGGTTGGACCCATAGCCAAAGGCTAGTTGCGGGTCCAATGAAAAATAAATAAAAAAATAAGAGTTCCATGTACAAGAGGAAGGTACAAAAATGTGTACGAATATAATCCTTATACATATTTCAATTTCACGAGCGTACAAAAGAAAAGCAAAAGTATCGGTAAGTGCACAGTTCTGGATAATCATGTAAAGACCAGCAAACAAGGTAATTACATGCAATAATATCAATGGTTAAAATATATATGTTTAACCTCGAGGAAAAAAAAAAAGAAGAATGGTTTTATTAGCAGGTTTCAGCAAACTACTGACAAACAAAAAATGACATCATGATTGTTCACACTGAAACAATATTGTTCAGACTAAGTATTTTTTAAGCACTGATGAAAAATTATTTCTTTGTTTTATTTCTGCTGGTAGTTTATTCCAAACTTTTGGTCCTGAAAACTGCAGCAAGCGTTGCCCGTAAGTATTCCTCGTTGGAGGAAGATTAAAATTTCCGTATGCTTGATTTCTTGTCACACGAGAGGATGTGCAAAATAAGGAAATATGAAATGGTAGGTTGTTTTTAACGATACTGAAAACACACGTGGCTATTTTTAATTCATGTATCCTATCATAGGGCAAGATATTCATTTTTATAAACAGGTAAACTAGGTTGATCATAACGTGAATGGGTGATTATTCTAAGGGCTCGTTTCTGAAGTTTGTGTACAGGTTCAAGATAAGTTTTGTATGTCGCACCCCACGATTCATTACAGTATGTGATATGGCTGTGGACGAGTGTGAAGTATAAAATACGCAAAGTGTTAGAATCGAGATGATGACGCGCTTGTGAAAGCGCGTAGCATCCCGAGGCCAGCTTTGCGCAAACTGCGTTTATTTGCTCTTTCCAGTGCAAATTAATGTCAAACATCACACCAAGATATTTAAATGAGCTGGCTTCATCTAGTGGAAATTCGTCTGTTCGTAAATCTAGTGATTTAGCACTCACCATATTTTGACGCGTTCGAAACACCATGTATTTAGTTTTTTTTTGTGTTAATAGTAAGTTTGTTCGTTGAAAACCATTTACTTACTTTTTTCAGCTCGTTGTTTGCTTTGGTTTCCAGATCACAAATATTGTCGGCAGTTATAACAATACAAGTGTCATCGGCGTACATAAGAACTTCGCTAGTATCTAAAGTTAGTGGGAGGTCGTTTATATATAACGAAAATAAAAGTGGCCCAAGGACGGATCCTTGAGGGACTCCAGTGCGCATACTTTTAGGTAATGATGTAAAATTGTTTATTTTTACTACCTGCACCCGTTCATGAAGGTAGCTCGTTAGTAGATCTTGTGAGGTACCGCGAAAACCATATTGCTGTAGTTTATTTAGAAGTGTACTGTGATCTACTGTGTCAAATGCTTTTTTTGGATTTAAGAATATGACGCACACAAGCATATTGTATTGTAAAGATGCATTAATTTTTTTGAGTTAACGTTAACACTGCTGATGAAGTTGAGTGATTCGGACGAAAGCCGTGTTGCTGCGGGCACATAACCTGATATTTATCAATGAATTTGTGGAACCGACTGATAAGAATTTTTTCAAATATAGTATTAATGGTACTAAGTACAGATATTGGCCTGTAATTACAAGGGTCACTACGGTCTCCATCTTTGTATATAGGGACAACCATAGCAACCTTCAAATGAGATGGGTATCTAGAGCAGTTCACAGACTGATTAAACAAGTGGCATAAAACTGGTCCTAATATATCTATATTCTCTTTAATCATGCGAATAGGTATACCATCTAATCCGGAAGCTTTTGAGGCAGACATCTTATTGACTGTTGCTATTACGTCTTCTATCTCAATTGTATACAAAACGAAGGTGTTAGGCACAGGACTCTGCGAGATAGAGGTGTTGTTTGAGTCATTAAACTTTTCAGCTAGGGTTGGACCGATGCCTGCGAAATACGTGTTGAAATTATCCACAACATCTTCATCAATGGTTTCGGGAAGCACAGTTTGATTACGTTGTTTACCTATGATTTCGTTTATGATCTCCCACAATTTTTTTGTGTTGCCAGCGGCCTGTCTAATTAGTTGAGTATAATACTCCCTTTTGCGTGATCGGATCATAGCAACCGATTTATTTTGCTGTATTTTAAATTGCTGTGAATAGTATCGATTATCTCTACAATGGCGCCATTTGTCATACCAGTATTCTTTGGCTTTAAGTGTTTGAAGCATGTCTTCCGTCATCCAGGGGCATAAGGGTTTATCATGTCGGCCTTTCGAGATCTTACGTTTACTCCTTTCTACAGAAATTTGTAGATATCCAATTAGATTAGCTACTTCTATTTTGATATCCTCGTATATTTCATTGTACTTAATACTGTCACGTGGGTGTGACGTCAACGAAGGCAGCAGGCGACGTGTCAAAGATGGAACTGTTTATTAGGCCGAACTTGTGGCCTGTAAACGGAAAGTAAGATTACAGCGATACACGCTGGCACTGATAGCGGCGAACAGAGGGTCGACCGTCGATCAACTGAACTTCGTTGGAACGCGCCGGCTTTTATAAATCACGCGTCGAACATTCTAGCCTTATCACTAGTCGTCGCGCAGGCTCTGGAATAATCTTGAGTGTTACCGTCTTGCGTACAATCTTAACAAAACGATCTACTACAACCGAGAAGCTTCTGGAACAATAAGGCGCGGTCTGCGCCGAGTACTGCTGATAGTCTTTGTGGGCGGAAACCTAATACAGTAAAAGAAAGGCGCGTGGCAATGCCCCCCCTCTGAAAAGGCATCATCCCGATGCTTAGAACAGAAGACATGGGAAAAAATACATGCAATAATAAATAACGACAATAAATCAAGAAAGTTGAATAAACAGTACGCACAAGCAAGAAATTCCAATGAAAAAAAAAAAGTACAGTCCTTAGGTTCACTACCGCGCGTAAAACGGCTTGAGGCGCACGACATGGACGACTTCAGGTCGCGCACGGCGCCGTTGAGAGTTCGAAATGCCGTCGGGCACGACCTCGTAGTTGAGTGTGCCGAGATGTCGAAGCACCCTATACGGTCCGAAGTATCGTCGCAGAAGTTTTTCACTAAGTCCACGTCGTCGTATGGGCGTCCACACCCAAACGCGGTCGCCGGGCTGGTATTCCACGAAGCGTCGTCGAAGATTGTAGCGGCGGCTGTCAGTCGTCTGCTGATTCTTGATCCGCAGGCGGGCGAGCTGCCGTGCTTCTTCGGCGCGCTGTAGATAGGCGGTCACGTCGATGTTTTCCTCGTCGGTCACGTTTGGTAACATGGCGTCGAGGCGTCGTTGGCGGGCTCCGTCCGTAGACCAACTTGTATGGCGTCATCTGCGTCGTTTCTTGCACGGCCGTGTTGTATGCGAAGGTCACGTACGGAAGGATGGCGTCCCACGTCTTGTGTTCGACGTCGACGTACATGGCCAGCATGTCGGCGATGGTCTTTATTAGACGCTCGGTCAGGCCGTTGGTCTGTGGGTGGTACGCGGTGGTCCGGCGGTGACTTGTGTGGCTGTATCCCAAGATCGCCTGGGTTAGGTCAGCCGTAAACGCCGTGCCTCTGTCGGTGATGAGAACCTCTGGGGCGCCGTGTCGAAGGACGATGTTCTCAACGAAGAACTTGACTACCTCGGCGGCACTGCCTTTGGGCAGGGCTTTTGTTTCGGCGTAGCGGGTGAGGTAGTCGGTGGCTACGACGATCCACTTGTTTCCGCAAGTCGACGTTGGGAACGGCCCCAGGAGGTCCATCCCGATCTGCTGGAACGGTCGCCGAGGAGGCTCGATCGGCTGAAGGAAGCCTGCTGGTCTTGTTGGCGGTGTCTTCCGTCGCTGACAGTCTCGGCACGTCCTTACGTAGCGGGCGACGTCGGCGGCAAGGCGCGGCCAGTAGTACTTTTCCTGTACTCTTGCGATCGTGCGGGAAACACCGAGATGTCCAGCCGTTGGGTCGTCGTGTAGGGCCTGGAGGACTTCTGGTCTCATTGCTGATGGAACCACGAGAAGGTGTTTGGCTCGAAGGGGTGCGAAGTTCTTCTTTAGGAGGACTCCGTTTCGCAGGAAGAACGACGCCAGTCCTCTCTTGAATACCTTCGGAACAGTGGCGCTCTTGCCCTCGAGGTACTCCATAAGGCCCCTTAGTTCTGGGTCCGCTCGCTGTCGCTCGGTGAAGTCGTCGGCACTTATGGTTCCCAGGAAGCAGTCATCATCCAGGTCGTCCTGCGGCGGTGGGTCGACGGGGGCACGAGACAGGCAGTCGGCGTCAGAGTGTTTTCTTCTGGACTTGTAAACGACGGTAATGTCGAATTCTTGAAGTCTCAGGCTCCACCGTGCGAGGCGACCAGAAGGGTCTTTCAAGTTAGCTAGCCAACACAAAGCGTGGTGGTCGCTCACAACTTTGAAGGGCCTGCCGTAAAGGTAGGGGCGAAACTTTGATGTAGCCCAGATGATGGCAAGGCACTCCTTTTCTGTTGTGGAATAGTTGGCCTGTGCCTTTGATAGCGACCGGCTAGCATAACTGATAACCCTTTCCAGTCCGTCCGTCCTCTGCACAAGGACGGCGCCGAGTCCTACGCTGCTCGCGTCGGTGTGCACTTCTGTTTCGGCGTGTTCGTCGAAATGTCCAAGTAACGGAGGCGTTTGCAGGCGTCGTTTTAGTTCTTGAAATGCTTCCTCCTGCGGCGTTTCCCACTTGAACTCGACGTCGGTCCTGGTGAGGTTAGTGAGAGGCTCGGCGATGCGGGCGAAGCTTTTAACGAACCGCCTGTAATAGGCACACAAGCCGAGAAATCGACGCACGGCCTTCTTGTCGGTGGGTGGCGGGAAAGCAGCGATGGCGGTTGTCTTTTGTGGGTCGGGCGTACTCCGGATTTGCTTATCACGTGGCCCAAGAACAAAAGTTCTTCGTACGCGAAGCGGCACTTCTCTGGCTTGAGGGAGAGTCCGGAGGTCTTGATTGCTTGAAGTACAGCTTCAAGGCGCCGCAGGTGTTCGTCGAAGTTCGAGGAAAACACAACGACGTCGTCCAAGTACACAAGGCAAGTCTGCCACTTCAAGCCGGCCAGTACAGTATCCATAACGCGTTGGAAGGTCGCGGGGGCCGAGCAAAGACCAAAAGGCATGACCTTAAATTCGAACAGGCCGTCTGGTGTTATAAAGGCAGTCTTTTCTCGGTCTCTCTCGTCGACTTCGGTTTGCCAGTAGCCCATCTTCAGGTCCATCGACGAAAAGTACTTCGCGTTGTGGAGTCGATCCAGGGCGTCGTCTATCCGTGGGAGGGGGTACACGTCCTTCTTCGTGATCTTGTTCAGGTGACGATAGTCGACGCAGAAACGTAGCGTGCCGTCCTTCTTCCTCACCAACACCACGGGAGACGCCCAGGGACTCTTGGACGGCTGGATTATGTCGTCGCGTAGCATTTCGTCGACTTGCTTCTTTACGGCTTCGCGTTCTCGCGTCGAAATTCGATACGGGCTCTGACGGACTGGTCGGGCACTTTCTTCAGTTATGATACGATGCTTGGCGACTGGGGTCTGTCGAATTCTTGATGACGACGAAAAGCAGTCCCTGTATTGCCGGAGCAGGGTTTTGAGCTGTCCTTGTTTATGCGTCGGCAGGCTCGGATTTACGTCGAAAGCTAGTTGATGAGCTTGGTTCGTCGCAGCGTGTTCGGCAGACTCGGCGAGGGCGAGGGCAGTGCTGGCTTCCACAAATTCTTCGACGTAGGCGACCGTCGTGCCTTTGCTCACGTGCTTGTATTCGTTGCTGAAGTTCGTTAGCATCACTGTTGCTTTCCCTTCACGCAACTCGGCAATGCCTCTTGCGACGCAAATCTGACGGTTTACAAGCAGGTGCTGATCGCCCTCGATGACGCCTTCGAAGTCTACGGGTTTTTCGGTGCCGACGGAAATGATGACGCTGGAGAGCGGAGGAACGGTCACCTGCTCTTCTATAACATTCAACGCATGGTTCTTTGGCGTCGCGTGGGGCGGGAGCGCTTTGTCTGAGGTTAGTGTTATCGACTCAGACCTCAGGTCGATGACGGCGCCGTGGTCACTTAGGAAGTCCATTCCAAGTATCACATCCCTGGAGCAGTTTTGTAGAATTACAAAGCTCGCAGGATAAGTCCGGTTATTGATGGTGACTCTCGCCGTGCAGACTCCAATTGGCGTTATCAGGTGACCTCCAGCTGTCCGGATTTCGGGTCCACTCCAAGCGGTCTTTACTTTCTTCAGCTTGGCGGTGAATGGCCCACTGACGACGGAATAGTCGGCCCCAGTGTCGACGAGAGGCGGTGACGTTGTGGCCGTCGATGAGAACGTCGAGGTCGCTAGTCCGTCGCCTTGCGTTGCGGTTAGCTCGCGGTGTCGGATCACGGCTGCGTCGATTTGTTGCGCTGCTTCCATCTTGCTGCGTCGTCAGGTGTAGCTCGGTCCGCGAGGTTTCGTCGGCAGGGCTCTGTCTGCTTCGTGTCGTGTTGAGCAGGTTTCGTCGCGGCGGCGTCGTCGGCGTCGGCGGAGGATCTTCGGTAGTTCGACGTACAGCAGCCGCACCTCCATCAGTTGCTGCCCTTAGTTTTCCGGGTACGGGCTCGGAGATCGGCCCCGAGCCGGACTGGTGTACTGCCTGCGATGCGGTGAGGTGTAGCGGCCTGGCGACGGTGAACGGGAAGGTCGTCGGGGTGTCCACTGCGCTCCTGTGAGGTAGTCGGCGATGTCACGAGGTCGTTCGCCAGGCTGCGGACGCGGCGTGTTACGGCGAAACCACGCAGTCCCATCTCCCGGTACTGGCAGCGGCGGTACGTGTGCCCGGCTTCACCGCAGTGGTAGCATAGCGGGCGGTGGTCAGGGGCGCGCCAAACGTCGGTCTTCCTCGGAGGGTAGCGCTGGCTGGCAGGTGGGCGGTACGGCGCCGGTGGTGGTGGGGGCGGAGTCTGGCGGCGGTACTGCGGCGGTGTGGTGTCTTGACGGGGGCTTGGAGCGGGAGCGTAGCATCGGGCTGCAGCAGCGTAGCTCATGGCTTGCGGCTGAGGCTGTTGCGACTCAGGGGCACCCAACGACTGCTGGATTTCCTCTCGAACAATATCTGCGATCGAGGAAACCTGCGGCTGGGATGACGGGAACATTCGACGAAGCTCCTCGCGCACTACGGCCCTTATGGTCTCGCGCAGGTCATCTGAGCAGAGGGATTGAATGTCGGCGTAGCCTGTCGTCGAGCGGCGATTGAATTGCCGGGTGCGCATCTCCAGTGTCTTCTCGATTGTGGTTGCCTCTGTCAGGAATTCATGGACGGTCTTGGGTAGGGTTCCTCATCAGTGCCGCGAAGAGCTCCTGCTTGACCCCTCGCATGAGGAAACGGACCTTCTTCTGCTCGGTCATGTCAGGGTCGGTGTGTCGGAAAAGTCGTGTCATCTCTTTGGTGAAGATTGTCACGTTTTCATTCGGGAGCTGGACCCGTGTTTCTAGTAAAGCGGCGGCCCTTTCTTTACGTACGACGCTTGCGAACGTCTCCAAGAAAGCGCTGCGAAAGAGGTCCCATGTTCGAAGTGTGGACTCCCGGTTCTTGAACCAGGTCCTTGCCGCGTCTTCTAGGTAGAAGTAGGCGCGGCGCAGTTTTTCGTCGGTGTCCCAGTTGTTGAAGGTGGCGACACGTTCGTAAGTCTCTAGCCAGGTTTCGGGGTCCTCACTTGGTGATCCATGAAAAGTCGGTGGCTCTCTCGGTGGCTGGATAACGATGGTTGCAGGGGACACAGCGGCCGTCATCGTGCCTGTCGTCTTTGTCGCCGTAGCTTTCGGCTTGTCCGGTAGAAGTCCGTGCTGCGGGGGGAGTCCTTTTAGTCTGCAGCTGGCTCGATTGTCCGTGACGGGGTAGGTGTCTTCGTCCCGAGTTGGGCTGGGCTCACGGCTTGACGGGGGCGTCCGGTACATGAAAGAAGCAGCACCTCCACCAGATGTCACGTGGGTGTGACGTCAACGAAGGCAGCAGGCGACGTGTCAAAGATGGAACTGTTTATTAGGCCGAACTTGTGGCCTGTAAACGGAAAGTAAGATTACAGCGATACACGCTGGCACTGATAGCGGCGAACAGAGCGTCGACCGTCGATCAACTGAACTTCGTTGGAACGTGCCGGCTTTTATAAATCACGCGTCGAACATTCTAGCCTTATCACTAGTCGTCGCGCAGGTCTCTGGAATAATCTTGAGTGTTACTGTCTTGCGTACAATCTTAACAAAACGATCTACTACAACCGAGAAGCTTCTGGAACAATAAGGCGCGGTCTGCGTCGAGTACTGCTGATAGTCTTTGTGGGCGGAAACCGAATACAGTAAAAGAAAGGCGCGTGGCAATACGAAGAATTTCTTCTCGTAATACTTTGTAATCTGTTTTCATTACGACATTATTTTTTGTTTGTGTGATACTCTTTGAGGAATCTAAAGCGGCAAATATAGGTAAGTGATCAGAAATTGACTCTGAGTAAACGCCTCCGGTGACACCCGTGTCAAGATTTGTCAATGCGTGGTCAATTAAAGACGTCCATACCTCAGTTACACGCGTCGGTGACGTAATTAAATTCCGATAGTTGTAGGACTGCAACAAAAAGCCATAGTCACTACCTTTCATGTCACATGCGTTTGTTCATGTCGCCTACTATAATCACTGCTTTATTTTGGTACCTTGACACAACGCAGAAAACTGATTCCAGTTTATCAAGAAAACCCACGAGGCTACCGCTCGGCGGGCGATAAACTGCACCAACAATGACGTCATACTCAAGACGAATGAAAAGGGATTCAATATCATTGCAACTATATGTGGCCGTTTCAATTTTGCTATAGGATATATTATCTTTTACGAACAATGCAACGCCACCCCCACGTGAGCGTGAGTCGCGCGCGTTTGATTCTGTTCTGTAACCGGGAAGACTGTACGTTTCACGTTTTCGTAGCCACGTCTCAGTTGCCGCAATGACATTGAACGAATGCGCATGATGCGACAGGAAAGCAGAAAGCAAGTCCCCGTTTTTATTAATACTACGAATGTTGCAATGAAAAACTGTAATAGATTTTGCTCTACAATGATTGTCAACTTCTTTGATTGTGTAAGGCATTATGAAGGAGTATGATTAAGTTTGGGAAAAATGCCTACACTATTTCCGATAGATCTTCTTCATCTGTTAGATGCACTACTTTCGAATTCTCTGATTTCCGTAGAAGTATTTTTCCCTCAGAGACCCATGCAAATTTCCATCCTTTTTCTCGTAACGTTGTGCGAGTCCTCATGCGTAACGTGCACACCAGTATTCACCGAGGTTCTGCATTGAAGATTTTGCCACCACCTTCTGCTTCACTAAGGCGTCCATGCTGGCTCTGATATCGCATATGCAGCACAGAACACCTTAACATAACTGAAAGACAGCAGGAACCTTCTGTTCCTTTCGTTTTTGTAGCAGGTTGGGCATGAGTGGAACCACTACAGTTTGTTTCACAACGCCGGCGTACCAGTGTTGCTGGAACAGGCCAACTTTTCCGCTCGACTGCGGTGGTTTTTCAGGCTGAATAAACAAAGCTGGAGAAACCGTGCTAATAATACTTTATCTGACAATTTGTGTGCTTTAAACGACCACTACGGTATTTGTTTTATTATTAAACAAAAATTGATGAAGCCTGCAAAAACTGCACGTGGTATCAGTTTCCGACTTTCACTGGCGCTACAATCGTCATCGCCTCCACCAAGCAGTGTTGTGGGCATTCATCACACCAATCGAAGAAGACCGAACGCAGATCGCGAAATTTTGTTTAAAAATTTGAACTCACTTTCGACAGAAACCGCTGCAAGGTTGGGCACTTCAGACGGTACGCTTTTTATTGCGACACAAAACAGAAAAGCGATGAAGGGCGGTAGACAGTCCGTTTAAATATCAGTCCGCCCATACGATATGTATTTATCAATAATACGTACAGAAACAACATTGCAACAAAGGTTGAATTTGAAGAACGAGGCGTCACATCAGTGAACAAAACAAACCGGCTACTTACCACGAGCTTTTGAAAGTAAAATTTAGCACAACTTGCAAAACCCTCGAAACACTCACACATTCACACGCGCTTTCACTCAGGATACACACACCACACACAGCGCTCGCTACAAAATGTTTATTGTGCGTGACTGACCTTTATACGTACAGGAAGATGCGCAAAAATACAATGATCAACAATTGTGCGCATGTGCAAAGAATCAACAAGCGATATAGGAACCAGCCAACACCCAACAAAGTTACAAAAAGAAGAAAGAGATAAAGCCGCTAGGAGCACTAACAGCTTGCCTTGAGAAAAGATATTTCCTTTTGATACAACAACACGGACGGTTCGATAACACAACGATCCTCGTTTTCTTTTTTTCAATAAAGTAAGCTTCTAATGACAGACGTGCTGATGATTTCACACGGTCGCTGAGTCACTTATGCAGAAGCTGAAACATGGAACACAAAGGGATGGAGCTGCTTGGGATCCATCGAGTTCCAAGCCGCAAGTGATGCCGTACTTGCATATGCTCTGGCAAGAGACGCGGTTGCCAGAAGAAACATAAGACCTTCGTTAAGTGCTCCACAGGGGTTTCATTCCATTATCTTGCGGAAAAGTGTACGTCGGACAAACCGAGAGATGCCTAAATGACCGGCTTAGGGAGCATGCGCAAAATGTTAAGAAGAACGAGGATAAGTACACGCATCTTGTGGCACATGCTACCGCATGTGGATGTGAACCACGGTTTACAGATACGCGGGTTCTCGGAAGGAGCGGGAAATCATCAGCACGTCTGTCATTGTCACGATTATCTCGGGAGCGCTTGCAAATAGGATTGGAAATGGGAGAGAGTGAGACGAACACGGGAGATCGCGGTAAGATGACAGCAGCCCGAGAGATAGCGCTACCAACTTCGACCCGGCGCGACCGGTAGGGTGCGTTGATGCCCGCGCACATTGAGGCACTCTACGACCTTGTTAGCGGGCGCAACGTCCCCGGGTGCAGAGTGGCCTTAGCCTGTGTCTACTAATGTAGCTCTTGCAGTTAACCAACGTGCATATAGCTAATATTTACCAGACAAAACTGGAACGTACCGAAGGCTAAAAGCCGTGAGAACGGCTTGACAAAGGCCCTTGTGACCTGTACATACACATGGCAGTAGTGCGGAAATGATTCAAGGTACATAACACGCAAGTACAAAAGAAAACATGAACAATACATACTGATTCAAAAACGATTTCACAATTGATTAATTTCAAATACATATAGTATAAATGTGTAGTAAAAAAGGGTTTCCAGAAATCAATGTACACCGTACATAGGCCATCTTACACATTGACACCTATACACTTAAAGCACACATTATACATTTACGTGATCACACATACTTACGTATCGCTAATATAACGCAAGATAACAAGATCTAACATGATACAATTTATTTACACTAGAATAAACTATGAAAATATGAAATATAGACTATGAAGATAGTTTGTTGCGCATGTGCCTATGACGCCAGAGGGCAGAAATGTCAATGTAATTGTTTCTTGTTGCAGGTGATCGTACTTTCGTGCGTGTTAAGTGTTGTGGGAACGCTCTAGGCCAAGGCTTGGTATCTATGCGTAGTGCGGAAACGCGGTACGAACCAAATGTCTGTATTTCTTGTGAGAACTGTAATGCCACGACGCTCTAGGCATGGCAGTGATCTAATGAAGTTGGAGAGCTCCCTATTTGAGAAATGAAGTGCACGCAATAAGCGAAACGTATAACAGTTGTCAGCTTGTATTATATTCAATTCTTGGAAAGGTTCACGCGTTTATCCGAACGGGTCAATATTTCCAATTTGGCGGACTATCTTTTTTTGCAGAGTACTGACTTTCTTTATGTTTGCTTTGCTTGCCGTGCCCCATAAAAGGGTGCAATACAGTAGATGTGAAATAAACAGCGGGTTACATATCTGAAGTTTGACCTTGAGCGGCAAAATATTACGACGAGACAACATTCCTGTTACCGAAGAAAGCGTCTTACAAATAAAATTTGCATGTTTATCCGCAGCTTAGGTTGGTTTAAAAATAAACTGCAAGTATTTTGTGGGTATAAACAATATCTATCAGCACTGATTCAAGAACTAAATGTTTATGGGGAGTGAGTATTTTATTTTTGACACGAAAACCGATGGCTGTGGTTTTATTTGGATTAATTTTAAGTCAGTTAATTCATTCTGGACCACGATGAAATTCTTGAAAGTGTATTATTTGCTTTGCTTATAATATTATCTAAGCTAACGCCATCAAGGATTATTGTTCCATCATCCGCATATTTAACTGTTGTGTCTAGTTGATCAATATCATTCTTGTAAACATTGGACATCAGTGGACCAAGTATACTTCCTTGCGGTACACCATGACTGAGGGGCAAAAATGGCGAGCTATTTTTTTAATGTCACTTATTGCTAAGATATGATTGAATTAAAAGATTTGCCAACACCACAAATGCCATTTGATTCTAATTTCTCTAATATGACTAATGCAGCGGTGCCTGAAGTATTTCATGCAAGACTACCGCTCTCTCATCACATTCATTCAGTAGATACGATCACTAAGGCGAAGCGCATCCATTTGTCAAACATTTATTACCGCGACGATTACATTTCGAAACGAGCGGAATGCAGGAATAGCCCGTTTCTTTCGCCCTCTGGTGCACCTAAGAATCCCAAGTAATCCAAATTAATTCAGAAACTCGCAATGCCGTACCGGATCTCCAAATTTGAAGTCCTGTGACATTAAACTTCGCAACTAGAATTAAACAACTGCATGTGTTGGTTCACTTTATTAAAGAAGCTTCCCGGTCTTATGGGTCCTCGTTTTTAAAGAACTAAAATTATTATCTGGTAAAACTTTGCAATCACTGTGACAAAGGCTACGCAGACTAGTGTCCAAGCACGTGAGGATGGTGTGCGATTCGGCGTTGCAGGATAAAATTTTTCTATTAAGGTAAATAAGTAGGCGTTGCTACTGCGTGACTATGAAACTTTATTCAAGTGAAACAAAATTCAAAACGGCATGTAAATATTTGCAACACAAAATTTTATGTACAATGACAAGTTATACATTAAATAATGCAAGGTAGAGCTGTGCACGGGCCTAATTTTCAAGCCCGAGACGGGCCCGGGCCCATTGACTACGTCGCCGGCCCGCCCGAGCCCGACCCCAAAGGGCTTCGAGCCCGTCCGGCCCGGCCCGACGTACAAAAACACAAACCCGGGCCCGGTCCGGCCCGACACTATGAAAGTTTGCTGCAGAGACAAGATATCACTTTTTGATCATGTTGCATTTTATTCAACATATCAAAGTTAAACATATACAAACAACATTTGTTAATGTGTATACACAGATTACAAGTTCTGTAAAAATAACAAGCTGCGCAGTGATTCGGACTTCAGTGAAGTGCGGTGCATCACATATCCTGTCGAACCGAAGTTCCGTTCGCTGCTCGCACTGGTAGCCGGAATCGCAAATATCTTTTTCGCAAGCATAAAAAGCTTAGAATAATTAGACTCCTTGTTCTTCCAGCAGTTTATTATCTATGATGCAGGACAGGAGGATGATTGTATGGATAAATAATCACAAAGGTGATCTGTGTGCTCATCGCTAAGTGCTAGAAAACAATTCCGGCACAACGTCTATATTTTTTTTGGTTTGATGCGGGCTTTGCACCTGACCCGGCCCACCCGATGCCCGAGATGAGTAGCCCGAGCCCGGCCCGGGCCCGAGTTGGGAAGACGTCCGCATACCCGAGCCCGGCTCGCGGGCCGGGCCGGGCTCGGGCTTTCGGGTTACCCGGAGCCCGTGCACAGCTCTAATGCAAGGTAAACCAAACAAAAAAAATCTCACACTAGCATCGACATTTTTCGTATTTCCTGGCTTGCTTATTCTTCAGTTTTCGACAATACTGGCGCATGCGGACACATATGTAATAGTGGAGCATATTTCAGTTGGCAGCACTTTGATCCATTCCTGTGCTTCCTGCAAGCGAACGAGGCTGGGTTTCTTCACAGCATTTTCCGATTGTAAATGTGCAGTGTAGCTCGCGACATGTCTGCCGTATGATCTTCTTTTGAGGGCTCTTGATCTTTTTCGATAAGTATCCCGGAGCACCTTCGAAAATAAACGGCACAGCATCCTTAGCGAGCCCAGTTCTCCTCATTTCCGTCATTAAAATATGCCAGTCTAGCTCAGCAGACTACGTCTTGAGGATGAAATGGGGAACAAAATGTCTTTCGCACACACTATCTGTCCGTTGCAGCACGCGGTGTTTTCGTGGTATCGCACGGAAAGACTTTCATGCCTGAAGACTTTCTTGGTTGGTTGGCGGCGAGAAAAGCGTGTACTTTTCTTGGAAAGATTTTACCCGCTGTTGCGAAAGGACACAAAGTACTTGCCCATTCTTCCGCAGAGCAAAAGCACTTGATCACTAACATATTTTCAAAAACGAGCTCAAAAAGCAACGGCAGCAACAAGAAAAAGTGCGTGCACTGCACGGCTAACGCAGCACGAGATCTGTGAAAAGTCGATGGTGGTCGACGCTTTAGTTCGCCGAAAAACGGGGACCAGTCTGAATGAAGACTAGTTGCTTCGATTTAGGCGGCGGGGATCACTTGGAATAACGCAGCCCCCCACCACGTTATGGAGGGGCTTTGCCGCACACCACAGTCCTCAGTCCGGCGCGCCATCTGTCGGCAAGCGGAAAAGGAGAACACAAACCGGCTCTCCCCGAAAGTGCTCCCTCCGCGTCGTTCGCTCACCTAAAGTATTTCTTGCACCATGGTCACGGGACAGCACATTTTGTTCAATTACTCATGCGTGTATACGCCGCATACTTGTGAATACTAGTATGGTCGCTGACGCCAAAAAAAGTTACTGGCATTCATTTAAAGCATTATATGACATTTCTGCAGCCTTACAAAAAACTAACTAAACTGTGCTCCAGTTTTTTTTTTCGCCACCCCTACTCCTCAGTTTTACGAATCCCCCGAATTTCAAGGTCGCCAGCTTGGCAGATCCACATTTGAATTCTCAGAATCTGTCAAAGGATTTGACAGGTGCGGTAAATGCTAATGTGCACTCTATCATTGTTTGTTCAGTGGGGTGGTTCAAAATACTACTTTTATTGAAATAGCAGTGCTCTTGTTCACTCTGCACGATTTAGGTGATGTTGAATGGTTTGTACACCTTTTTTTTTTTTAAAAATTTAAGCCTTTTTTACACTGCTCCAAATTTGGTCTTTCGTGATAAAAATGGAAGTTTTTTCCTCGTAACCTGCTCCAAATTTGGATTTTAGTGCTCCAAAAGTAACATTTTGCTGCTCCGAAAATTGCTCCAAATTCTATTTCGGCTGTTGCACCCTTGCCGAAAGTGCTTCGGCGCGTCAGCGCTGACTATGAATGGAAAGGTGTTTGAATAGGAAAGAAAAGAAAAAAATACAAAAACACGGCCATTGCTATGTTGTGTCGCACGGACTGAACTGCAGGCGTGCTGGGAAAACATGACAGCAATATCTCCTAAAGAGAGTCTAGAATTCGAAGCGGTCATTAAAGTTTAAAAGCTCCTCGAATCGCTGAGAGGTAATAGAATTCTTTGACCACATTACAGCTTGAAGAAATTTGTTTTTGCGAGTGATGAAGCGTCGCGTATGGCATGAATGGTGCGTTTCTACCCCTTCCTCCCTGAAATCCGGTCGCTACAACTTTCAAGGTACCACGGGGGCAAGCTTTATAAGGCAGCCACTGTTTAATAAGGCAGCCACTGTTTAATTGATAGCGAATGACATGACAAAAGGCGATGGTTTGTGACGTCGCTATGTTTTTAACAAAGCTTGAAATTCGGCCAGATGGTGCATAACTGTTGGGAGATTTTTGAGCGCAAGACAATGCATTCCCAAGGCATTCACAAGAGCCCGTCCTGTCTCTCTCGTACTTGTGAATGTATTCAGTGGTGGGAAACCTGCGCCAATTGCGCCAATCTGCGCCAACTGGGAATTACGGCGCCATACTGCTCCAAAAGGGTCTTTTTTGTCAGATTTGCGCCATTGCTGCGCCACAAGGAGGTTTTGGGACCGAAAGTAACTGACAGCGCGCATCGTGAGCGGAAGCACGTGATGGTCGCCATCTTGTGCACTTGCGCTGCTCAAAGAGTACTTTAACCTCCTTGGCACTGCTGCATTTACCGGCGCAACAGCCGTGCTGTTAGCCGACGCAATCCTAATTCAGTATCAGTGGTATCAGTGGCAACGCTGCAGCTATGCTGCAACGTTAGGTTTCCGCAAGCGATGCGCAATCCTCGATGCTCTAACGGTCCTGGCAGCGGACAGAGGTGCATTTTGGTTGTCGCCTAATAAAAGCTTGTACAAAGGCACCACAATTGCTGTACCGTACGCGTGCGTTTATCGTAATAGCGTCAGCGAGGTTTCTTGGTGCATGACCCGCAATGCTCAACTCCGCTACAGCAAGCAGCTATTTTGATTGTACAATGCGGTGCGCGCTTGACTATCGTACCGCACAACGATCGGCTGCTAAAAGCTTGCAGTAGGCTTAAAGTAGCGCTACGCGACACGTGTGCCGGAGCGCACAGCTGAAGATACTCATTGCGGTAAGGTTGTTGGCGATAAGTCATGCTGGCGCTTTCGTCGGTGCAGTGGCGTAGCCAGGGGGTGGCACACCGGGCACGTGCCTCCCCCCGAAATTTTTTTTCGCCATGGCATACATAGCGAAAAATGGCCATTTCAAGGAGGTGCCCTCCCCGAAATCAAGGAGGTGCCCCCCCCCCCCCCCCCCCCGAAAAAAATTTCTGGCTACGCCCCTGCGTCGGTGGCCGCCACCTCGCCTTCGTTCTTTGCTTATGCTTACCCATAAAGGCATCGCCGCAATCGCAAGGAAGTCGGAATCGAAAATGTTTTCGCGGTACGCAGTGTACGCACAAACCGCAGGCGTAGGAAGAAACCGCGGTCGGGAATTCGTCGTCGTAGCTATACGTTTTCCGTTAGTACGTTTAAAGTAGTGACGTATTACAGTCAAACCTAGTTAATGCGTACCCGCTTAAAACGTACTAACTGCAAAAACGTAGTTGCAACGAACCCCCGGCCGATTCTCAGAGAGACTAATGCATTCGCTGACCGCATAAGCCGTAGTGGTTCGTCTTAATTACGCCTACCAGAGCGCCTACCGTTTAGTGCGTGCGTACTTTTTTGTGCCATAACTTTTTGTGCCATAAAAGTTTACTGCGCCGCTGAACTTGCCGACACCAAAATGTGCCGCGAACGGTTTTCCGTCATTTCGAAAAGCCCGGAATCGGCCGATCAATTATTTCGACTTCCGCGCGATTGCGGTGATGCATTTGCTGGTAACCATTGGGAAAGAACGAAGGCGATGAGGCGACCACTGAAAAATGCGCCGGTATGACTTATCGCCGACAAAAAGCCTTATCACAGTATCTTCAGCTATCTGCCCGTTCACACGTGTGGCGTAGCGCCACTTTAACCTCTGCACGCCTCTAACAGCCGGCGATTACATGAGCGCGCTGGGCCGCCAATCGCTGCCGCCTCGTTGCGCGAGACCGTGTTCACCGCCCACCGCTTTGCAGAAACGAAAGCAGCTCGCTGTTGCGGAGTTGAGCGTTGTGGGTCGCGGGTACCGAGAAACCTCGCTGCATTGAGCATTGACGTTATCACGCTAACCGCACGCGTACGGCACACAGTGGCGTAGCCAGGGGGTGGCACACCGGGCACGTGCCCCCCCCCGAAATTTTTTTTTCGCCATGGCACACATCGCGAAAAATGGCCATTTCAAGGAGGTGCCCTCCCCGAAATCAGAGGTGCCCCCCCCCCCCCCCCGAAAAAAAATTCTGGCTACGCCCCTGACGGCACAGTAAGCGTAGAGCTGTTACCATACTGCACGCTTTCATTAGGCGACAGCCCAAACAGGCCTCCGTCCACTGCCAGGACCGCTAGAGCATCGCTTGCAGAAAACTCGTCATCGTCGCGTTAACACAACAGGCTTCTTGCCGCATCTGTGCATAGTCTGAAGCGAAGTGGGCGCAAGCGGCTCGGCACGGCGTGTGCGCCGAGTAGGCGAAGCGCTGCACGCTATTAACTATCCAGTAGACGATCGGCTCCCTGCGACTGTACCGCATTTCAAAAAAACTGTCAGTTTTCGTAGCAGATCGCGGTACACATTTATCGCGGACAGCCGATTATGTCCGTTTCGTCGCTGCGTCGGCTGCTTATCCAGGATTCCGCAGTAGTTTCGAAATGCCCCTTGGTGTCGCCACCGCGTGCCATAGGACGGTCGTGCAAGAGTGCCAGTCATTTCTGAGCTTTGGCAAAAAGAAAGAAATGGCTTTGTGGTGGGCACTTCAGGCAATATTTGCTGTGGCATTGTATTTATTCCTTTTTTAGCGGCGATGGCGCACGTGGAGAGATGCAAATTGGTACTTGGTGGTGAATGCATACTACGTTTAGTTAATGCGTACTACCAGTGGCGTAGCCAGGAGGTCGCACACCGGTCCCGTGCCCCTGACACTCGACCTCATTTGCCTGCTCGGCCCCCCAGATGAAGGAGGTGCCTCACCCCCCCCCCCCCCCTTCGAAAAAAAATTTTGCCTACGGCCCTGCATACTATGTGCTCATTTTGTGGGCTTCCTGCCTCTGAATAAATTATTATGCAAACTGAGGGAACATTAAACTGAATTAAAGCTAAATTTTCTTCCTATGTGTGTATCATCCGTGCATGCTCCAAACACAGAGGTAGCTGCTCCAAAAGCAGATTTTGCCTGCTCCAATGGCTGCTCCAAAATGCTGGAAGGCATTCCCACCACTGTGTATTGTTTGGTGCTCAAAAATTTCCCAGTTGCCACATTTATTCGTGGAAAAACCGAAGTGCAACACAAGCTGTTCAATGCAACAGAGAGCGAAGGGGCGCTGGATGCTCACCAATCGTGCTGCTCTGTCGTCTTTGAATCCACATGAATAATGAAGTTGGAACGTTGCACTCATTCTCCGTTGATTAGGTCCTGTGCTTTCTGCTGCCACGTTATACCTGCAAACTTCTTAATCTCATCTACCCACCTAATTTTCTGTCTCCCCCTCACGCGTTTGCCACCTCTTGGAATCCAGTCAGTTACCCTTAATGACCAGCGGTTATCCTGCCGACGTGCTACGTGCCCGGCCCATATCCATTTCTTCTTCTTGATTTCAACTATGATATCCTTAACCCCCGTTTGTTCCCTGACCCACTCTGCTCTCTTCCTGTCTTTTAAAGGGACCCTGAAACGGTTTTGACGATTTTGTACACACACATTGAGCCAGTAGACCAAGTCCTAAGGCTCATTTACAGACTAATTTAAGCTTCTGCGTACACTGTTGTTGATTGATTACAACGCTATAAAGCTGCGAATCGCTGCAGATCACTGCGGCTCAGCCCAACGCGTTTTCAACCGCCCCTCCCGAGTATGACACGCATTCTGCGCACGATCTGATTGGCTGCGGTGTGCGCGCACGAAAAATTGGCTGGTAGGGTGGCGGCACCTGTCGGAGCAGATATAAACCACTCCGCGATGTCTCTGTTGCCAGACGGCGTGCGTGTTGCCGGGCGCACTGGGCTATGGTCTCCGAGATGCACGCAACCTGTAGGCGTGCAATCTTGGAGGTCATCACTGGGCGAAGCTAAATCGTCGAGTGTGCTCACGTGAGCTCTGCGATCGCCAGCGATGCCAGCGTGTCTCATGAGTTGAGGAGGCAAGGCAGGGGTGAGAAGGAGGGTTTGATATAATTGGCCGTAGCCGCCTTGGTACACGGCGTGCAGCGAAATTTGTGGTGCCAATGGTTCGATGATGCTCTAACCTAAACGCTGACAAAGCTTCAAATAACCGTTTCAGGGTCCCTTTAAGGTTACACCTATCATTTTCCTTTCCATCGCTCGCTGCGTCGTCCTCAGTTTAAGTTGAACCCTCTTTGTAAGTCTCCAGGTTTCTGCTCCGTAGGTAAGTACCGGTAAGATGCAGCTGTTATATACCTTCCTCTTGAGGGATAGTGGTAGGCTACCATTCATGATTTGATAATGCTTGCCGAATGTGCTCCATCCCACCCTTATTCTTCTAGTTATTTCACTCTCATGGTTCGGCTCCGCGGTTACTACCTGTCCTAAGGAGACGTACTCCTTTACAACTTCCAGTGTCTTGGCACCTATTGCAAAGCGCTGTTCTCTGCCAAGATTGTTCCACATTACTTTAGTTTTATGCATATTAATTTTCAGACCTACTCTTCTACTTTCCGTATCCAGTTCAGTAATGATAAGCTGTAATTCGTCTCCCGCGTTACTCATCAATGCAATGTCATCAGCGAATCGCAGGTTACTGAGATACTCTCCATTAACTCTTATCCCTAACTCTTCCCAATCTAGGGCCCTGAAAACCCCCCTGTAAACACGCGGTGAATAGCATTGGAGAGATCGTGTCTCCCTGCCGTACGCCCTTCTTTATTGGGATTCTGTCGCTTTCTTTATGGAGGACTATGGTGGTTGTGGATCCGCTGTAGATTTCTTCCATTATGTTTATATAGGCTTCGTCGATGCCCTGATTCCGCAGTGCCTGAATGACTGCTGATGTCTCCACCGAATGAAATGCCTTCTCGTAATCTATGAAGGCTATGTATAGGGGTTGGTTGTATTCCGAGCATTTCTCTATCACCTGATTGATAGTATGAATATGGTCTGTTGTTGAGAAGCCTGTACGAAATCCTGCCTGGTCCTTTGGTTGATTGAACTCTAATGTCGTATTAATTCTGTTAGCAATTACTTTTGTAAATAGCTTGTAGACAACGGACAGTAAGCTGATGGGCCTGTAGTTTTTCAGGTCCTTGACGACCCCTTTCTTATGGATCAAGATGATGTTGGCGTTCTTCCAAGAATCTGGTATCGTCCCCGTAGAGAGACACTTCGTATACAGGGTGGCAGTTTTTCTAACACAGTCTTTCCACCGTCTTTCAACAGGTTTGATGTTACCTGATCCTCACCAGCAGCTTTGCTTCTTTGCATTCCCTTTAGGGCTTTCTTTACTTCTCCTGTCAATACTGGTGGGATGTCAGATTCCTCTGGGCTATTATTGCTTCTTACATTATCATCCTGACTGTCTCGGCTGCTGTACAGACCTCTGTAGAACTCTTCCGCCACCTCAACTATTCTATCCATATTGGTTGTGACCTTGCCTTCCTTTTCCCTTAATGCATACATCTGATTTTTGCCTATGCACAGTTTTGTCTTCATAGCTTTGAGGCTTCTTCCGTTCTTTATAGCATGCTCAATTCTCTCCATATTATATTTTCTCATGTCGGCTACTTTACGCCTATTGATTAACTTGGAAAGCTCCGCCAGCTCTATTTTGTCTGTTGCATTTGAGGCTTTCATGGTTTGACGTTTCTTAATGAGGTTTTTCGTCTCTTGGGATAGCTTACCAGTGTCCTGTCTAACGACTGTACCCCCGACTTCCACTGCACACTCCTTAATGATACTAGTCAGATTATCATTCATTGATTCAACGCTAAGGTTGGTTTCCTCGGTTAAAGCCGCTTACCTATTCTGAAGTGAAACTCTGAATTCCTGTACTTTCCCTCTCAGAGCTAGTTCATTAATCGGCTTCTTGCGTATCAGTTTCTGCCGTTCCTTCCTCAAGTCTAGGTGAATTCTAGATCTTACCATTCTGTGGTCACTGCATCGGATCTTGTTAACTACTTCCACATCCTGTACAATGCCCGGGTGGGCACACATTATGAAGTCTATTTCATTTTTAGTTTCGCCATTAGGACCCCTCCACGTCCACTTACGAGTTGCCCGTTTTCTGTAGAAGGTATTCAAGATCCGTAAATTGTTGCGTTCTGCGAATTCTACTAGTAACTCCCCTCTGGCGTTTCTAGAGCCGATGCCATATTCCCCAACTGCATGATCTCCAGCCTGCTTCTTGCCTACCTTTGCATTAAAGTCGCCCATCAGTACAGTATACTGTGTCTTTACCTTACTCATTGCTGATTCTACGTCTTCGTAGAAGCGTTCAACCAGTTGATCATCATGGCTTGATGTAGGCGCGCAGGCCTGTACCACCTTCATCTTGTACCTCTTATTAAACTTAATTACGATACATGCCACCCTCTCATTAATGCTATAGTATTCCTCTATATTACCAGCTATATTTTTATGAATAAGGAACCCCACCCCTAGTTCTCTTCTGTCAGCTAAGCCACGATAGCATAGGACGTGTCCGTTCTTCAGCACTGTATACGCCTCATGTGTCCTCCTAACCTCACTGAGCCCTATTACATCCCATTTAACACCCTCTAATTCCTCGAATAGTACAGCTAGACTCGCCTCGCTAGATAAAGATAAATTGATTAGGTACATAATTGTAAATCATGCTGAATGTGGATCACGATGTCGCTTTATAAAAGTGGCCTGGAATTGTACATGTGTCACAGCTTGATAATTTCAAAAATAATTTCTGGGGCTTTACAAGATGGAACATCTATATAATTACAAAGCACGCCATAAAAGGAGGCTATAAATATTTGTAATCATAGGTCTGCAAAATTAATGGATACCACGCAGATTCACTCAGTAAATGTTTTTCGCTTAGGACTCACTAGGACCCAGATTAACCGAAATTTTGCTGAGGCGAACTCACTCGGACTCAGGCTCATGAATATTTTCGTCAACCGGACTCACTCGGACTCGTACTCACCAAAATTTTCTGCAAGCGGGCTCACTCTGACTCATACTGACGAAAATATAACTCAGCCGGACTCCCTCAGATGCAGACTCACGAATATTTTCGTCAGCCGGACTCACTCGAACTCACTCACCAAAATTTTCCTCAAGCAGGCTCACTTGGACTCAGACTCGCTTAAGTATAACTCAGCCGGACTCACTCAGACTCGGACTCGCACCTCAATCTGAGTCTGAGTGAGTCGACTCATGAGTGAGTTTGCCGACCTATGGCTCCTAGTGCCTGAAAACATGGCTGAAAGATACTGCTTTCAGTTTCATCGAAACGGTTATACTTGCGCTTTCGTCAAGACTTTGATCACTCGAGGAGCCGCTGTGAACTTTGATTTTAAGGTCGCGATCCTTGCGCGCGCTATCTCTGTATGCTACTGGCCTGCTACAAGAGGCTCTTTTGCCTGCTCCCAGGACTGCTCCCAAACCCATGTACCCTGTTCCACCCCTGACACACGTACAGTACATACTGGTGTCACTGCCGGGAGGATAGGTTGCAATCTTCAACAGCAGTACTGAGTGACAAGTACAAGGTCAGCAAATATGTACAGGCGCTCTCAGAATAATTCGGAACGCCAGACACGCAGCCTCTCTCCTGTGGAGCGTGCCCGCCAAAAAGTAGTACGATGGTCTGCGCGTGCGCGGTCTCTCTAGAAAGCAAGCGTTGCTCCCGAGTGCACGTAGATTTGCGTTGCGTTGCTACAAAACGGTAGCGCTAAGGGCCCCTTCAAGCTTTGACAAAGGAGGCTGTGTGGTTTGTGTCTGTGACAAGCTGTGTGAGCGCATGCATCGCGTTGGAGCATAAGCCTTCGTGCGTGCATGCGTGTCCGTGTGCTTCGGTGTTTTCTTCCTTTGTTACGTTGGGCCGCCTTTATCATTTGATCAGAATATTTACGCGAGGTGACTGTGACTAGCGCTGGCAAAGGGCGGCGTTTTGGTCTGATGCAACCATTAGCATATCGGCGAAAAGCATTTACCTTTCGATTCTTTGTTTTGTATGGAAAAATAAACCGAGTGTTCTTCCTGTTATAAATATATATCTACTATGATGCTATTTATTTTGCGTTTAGCTTAGCCAGACTATCCTTGACTGGGGTTGTATACTACCTCTGAGCAAAAGACGGTGAATGTCAGTGGCAACAAATGATGACGAGCGATCGAAATGTAAAAATATATATCTACTCGTTACCAAGCGCCAAGATTCTGCAATTGATTGGTGCACAGCTATATGGGAACCACGACATGTGGTAGTCATGCGGTGCTTATAAGAGTATGCACGAAATCAGTCCCTCTACATCAAATTTTCTTTGGCAAACGTGCCGCCTTATTTCATTTTGTAAAATGTTTTATTTGTGCTATCGCAGACACACACCTTTGAGGGGAGGGGTCATACAATAGCACAAATTGTCCTAAAATAACCAAGCTAGTAGCAGAGGTGCCACAGCTGCGCCAATTTGATACAATTCCCCATTTTTGCGCCGGGCTGTGCCAAAACCATGAAATTTGCTGAAATTGCACCACGCTGCGTCAAAATGCCCGACCAGCCTCAAAATTTTCTCAGTTGCGCTAATTTCAGCGAGAAATGGGGCCACGTTCAATCGTCATCAATCAATCCAGGCGTGCAGACCCTAACCCTAAACCACATTCCAAGACTCATTAGGTCAGGACACTCGCGAGACGCGATTCACCAGATAAAGAAACAACGCCGCGCGCCCATCGGTACGCTGACCGCAGCGGGTACCTATCGGCGGGACGACGTAACTTCAAGACAAAAATGTGTTGCCGTAGCCACCAACACTTTGCGGGAAATACGAATTTCCTAGTCGGCAAACGTGGCTGTGGCATGGTAGGAACTAAAGCTGGAAGCGTATGCCGTGTTTTTCGCACGCGAACAAACTCTTCGTCCTGTGAACACTGCCGTTGCCGGCGACCACGTCGGTTGCCATAGCAACGGCACATAAAACGCTGTTCTGTCTTGAAGTTGCATCACCCGGCGATAGATATCCGGTGCCGTTTTCTGGTTGAACGCACCTTTCAAGGGAGCCGAGAAGTTGTGCCCTAAACCGTGAAAGAAAAAAAAAAAGGGGTAGGGGGGGTGGTTGGGGGGGTGTAGTGGTTCGAAAATTTTTTGGCCTAGTTCTAACCCGTGCAGAACACTGCTTAAGCCAACTTCGCCTCATTACACCGGTGCCGTGCGGAAAAAACGTATTAAGATTTGGAAGGGGCTGTTAGCACAAATCACGGGACACAGCACATTGTGTTCAATCACTCGTGTGTGTATACGCCGCATAATTATGAGTACTAGTATGATCGCTGACGTCTAAAAAAGTTACTGGCAATCATTTGAAGCAGTGTATGACATTTCTGCAGCCCTAAAAAAAACGAACAAAGCTGTGGATCAGTTTCTTTTTTTCCCCACTCTACTCCTCAGTTTTACGAATCTCTCGAATTTCAAGGTCACCAGCTTGGCAGATCCAGATTTGAATTCACAGAGTCTGTCAAAGGATTTGACAGGTGCGGCAAATGCTAATGTGGACTTTATTTTGCTAATGCTAATGCTAATGTGGACTTTAATGCTAATGTGGACTTTAGTTTGCTTAGTGGCGGGGTTCAAAATACTACTTTTATTGAAATAGCCGTGCTCATGTTCACTCTGCATGATTTAGGTGATGTTGAATGGCTTGCATACACACACAGAAGCAGATATATATTGCCATATGGTTTATGGGTATGAGATCCGCGTGTGAAAGAAGACAACGAAGATCTGCTCGAACCGCTTGGCTAGTCGACCCAACGAGCCTAATAAAGCAAGGTTGTCGTCAGAAACGTGACAAGATTGGTGGAGGTGCTGGGTACAAGGACTCAGGACTCACCCCATGCACAAGACCGGCCCAGTAGCCGGAACACAAGCCCTGTGCCCGTGAACACCCCAGTTCACAGAGCAAGCCGCCGCCAACGAGGCCTACCGCCAGAGACATCGGCACAGCCTACTGACACAGCGACTATGACTTCCTCACAAGCTGCCATGCAGGCTCCTAGCCCTTCTACGCCGATCTACTGCACCGTTCAGAACCCCCTGATGCCTAGTCCCTTTCACGGAGAGCAGTATGAAGATGTTGATGACTGGCTGAGTGAGTTTGAACGTGTCGCAGCGATCAATTACTGGGATCACGCCGCAAAGCTCTGGAACGTGTACTCTTGCTTAAAGGATGGCGCCAAAACGTGGTTTCTGAATAGAGATGATGTCTTGACATCCTGGCGTGAGTTCCAGCACTGCCTTCTGGAGACCTACAGGAGCCCCGACCTCCGCGAACGGGCTGAGCGTGCGCTGCAATCACGCATCCAGATGCCGAATGAGACCGTCACGATGTACGTGGAGGACATGACACGGCTTTTCAAGCGTGTGGATCCTGCTATGGCAGAAGAAAAAAGCTGCGCCACCTTATCTGTGGTGTAAAGGAACAACTCTTTGCTGGTTTGGTGCGCAGTCCTCCCAAGACTGTAGCCGAGTTCCTTACTGAAGCGGCAACGATGGAGCGAGTACTGCACCAGCGGTCGGCCCTGTTTGACCGTCAAGTGAATGCCGCATCAGCTCCCGAATATTCCGCCAACTTTGGGAGCAAGAGCGCCGAATGGATTCGCGAAATCGTCCGCTCTGTCGTCCGTGAAGAAATGGAGAAGTTGTACGGGGCCAGACAAATCGAGATCGGTTCCATCACCAGTGTCATCCGTGACGAGGTCCAGCAGGCTCTACACACCCATCGTTTTCAACCGATGTCTGTCGATGCGGAAACGGCTACTGTGTCTACCGATAGTCGACGCCGTACGTACGCGGAAGCCTTGCAAGCTGCCACGCCTCTTTCTAGCCCAGCAATCCCGATCCAGACAATGCCGCACGTCCCGATCCAGACAAGGATGCCACCAGTCGCGATTCAGTCAGCAAACGCTGGTTTGGACTTCGATGGTCGCCGAGCACCCACGCGCAAGTCTGACCTCTGGCATACGTCGGACAGACGACCCCTCTGCTACCATTGCGGTGAGGCCGGTCACATCTACCGCGAATGTCCGTACCGAGAACTGGGACTGCGCGGCTTCTCCATTAATTCACCTCGTCCCCAAGTTGGTCAGAGGCCCAGGGAAATAGAAGATTATCTTACCCCGCAGCGTCTACCCTTTACACGACATCAACCACGGTCACCATCTCCGCGGAGGCCCGGAGCCAATAGGCCACGTTTCGAGGCGACGGCACGGGGGCACTCCCCAAGCCCTTGGGAAAACTGAAGGCAGCGGCCTTCGGGGGCGAGGTCGCTGGGACTAAATGTGCGGAAGACCTCCCATCGACGCTTGCACGGAACGCCGACGACATGTCATCAGAATATGAGTGCAGTGCCGGAGAAACGCCGAAAACTACACCTGAACACAGTGACCGAGTGTCACTTGACATACCTGTGCTGATTGACGGTCTTCAGGTCAGTGCCTTAGTGGACACTGGTGCAGACTATTCGATTATCAGCGAAAAACTAGCAACAGATCTCAAGAAAGTGATGACACTGTGGCGTACTTTTCTTCTTCTTCTGGCGCATAACAACTTGGCACGTGAACTGGTAGTGGGGTTCTGCTAGAGAAGGAAGAAGTAGTAGTTCCGAGAATGGCGTGCACGTACAATAAACCACTCTGCGTTTTCTAAACCGTGCTTCAGAGTGTTACAGTTACTGGTGACCCGAACTACGAGCACGACCTTCTATGGAGCAGCGCGAGCATCCAGACGACCTACACCCTGGTACTGCTACCACGGCAACCGGCCAGGTAACCACTTCGAGTGTCGTAGGAGCTACCACCACCATAACGCTACCGCAGCTGTGGCTTGCCGATCCCTCGTTATGGTTCGTACAAGCCGAGAACAAGTTCCGCATTCATCGCGTCGCGTCAGAAGTTCGCAAGTACGAGCTACTCCTCGAAGCGTTGCCGCCACAGGCAATGGCCGAGATATGCGACATCCTCGCGCGACCACTTGGTGAAACTCCATATACCACCGTCAAACAGACTCTTCTTCGCCGCCTCGTTCAGCCTACGCATCGGCGCATTCAACAACTCCTGAACAACGAAGAGCTTGGAGACAGACGTCCCACCCAATTCCTACGTCACCTGCAACACCTGGTCACAGAACGCTATGTCTGGCCGCGCATACGCGCTGACATTCGTGACTGGGTTCGCACTTGCACAACGTGTCAGCGTATCAAGGTACAACGGCACACCAAGCCTCCATGGGGAAAATTCCCGCTCCCTGATGCACGGTTCGACACCATTCATCTGGACATCGTCGGACCTTTGCCACCATGCCGTGGATATACGTATTTGCTTACGTGTATTGATAGGTACACAAGGTGGCCTGAAGCAGCTCCAATGCCTGACATCACGGCGGAGACAGTTGCTCGTACTTTTCTGTCTACCTGGATTAGCCGTTTCGGTGTGCCATCAACGGTGACTACTGATAGAGGCAGACAGTTTGAGTCCGCACTTTTCACCTCTGTGACATCTCTTCTGGGTTGTGCGCGCATTCGCACCACTGCGTATCATCCTGCATCGAATGGCATCGTAGAGAGACTACATCGTCATTTGAAAGCAGCACTCGCCTCTCAGCCTCATGCCGAAGATTGGGTATCGCACCTCCCCATCGTACTGCTCGGCCTTCGGTCAACGCTGCGACCAGAACTTTCCTGCTCTGTAGCCGAGATGGTTTATGGCTGCACACTCCGTTTGCCGGGTGACCTCGTCAATCCCGTAACTACGCAGTGTGTTTCGGATCCATCATCTTTCGTCCAGCGTCTGCGGGTCTATATGCAAAACTTACGCCCATCGCCAACTTCGGCTCACACGACTAAGCACGACGTTTTTCTGCCGTCAAACCTACAGACATCCTCACACGTTTTCGTTCGTGTTGACGCGCCTCGTCGTGCTCTTCAGCCTCGCTATGATGGTCCTTTTCCAGTCATAAAACGTTCCGAACATCATTTTACAATCCTGCGCAATGGGCGCGAAGACACAGTAACAATTGAAAGGATCAAGCCGGCACCCACTATCAACAGCTCCGTATGACAACCTCTTCAAGTGCCAATGGCCACTTGTCCGCAGGGGGGGCCCACCTGTGGCGTACTTTTCTTCTTCTTCTGGCGCATAACAACTTGGCACGTGAACTGGTAGTGGGGTTCTGCTAGAGAAAAAAGAAGAAGTAGTTCCGAGAATGGCGTGCACGTACACTAAACCACTCTGCGTTTTCTAAACCGTGCTTCAGAGTGTTACAACACCATGGAATGGAACGCGTATTCGAACAGGTGGAGGACACGTTGTTACACCGCTGAGTCGCTGTATGGCAAGAGTGAAAATTCGTGCGTCAACGTTTGTGGTCACCTGCCTCGTTCTTCGCGACTGTTCTCGTCAACTCATCCTCGGCATGGACTTCCTTCGAGAATACGGTGCGATCATAAATCTCCGCGAGCGCATCGTGACCTTCTCGACTCAACACGCAACAGATGAGGACGCTGATAACTGTCGTAGACCTGCGTTGCGTGTTGCTGACGACAGTGTGACGCTGCCGCCTCGAGCGACCGTTTCCATGGAAGTCACTTGCGAAGACCTCCGAGACGCTGAAGTGGTCACCGAAGGCAACTTATCACTTCTGCTGCTCCAAGGTGTATGCGCAGCCCGGAGTGTTCTGCGTGTCCGTGACGGACGGTCACAGATCCTGGTAACGAATTTCAACTACGAGCACCGGCATCTTTTTCGCGGGACCACCGTAGCCTATGGAGACCCTGTTGCCGACGTCACGGAGTGCTTCGCATCCGAGAAAATGAGTGATGGTGAGAAATTTCTTGACCACATCGACGTTAATTCGACGCTGTCAGATGAGAGGAAGGCTGCACTTCATGACCTTTTAAGGGAATTTCAATCTTGCTTCGCCTCCTCTTCTAAAGTCCGTCAAACACCCCTCACGAAGCACCGAATTATTACAGACGATGACGTTCGCCCTATCCAGCAGCAGCCTTACCGCGTTTCTGCCAAAGAACGTGAGGCTATTCAGATGCAGGTAAAAGAGATGCTCGACGATGGGGTTATTTAACCATCCAGCAGCCCGTGGTCTTCGCCAGTCGTCCTAGTGAAGAAGAAAGACGGAACGCTACGATTCTGTATTGACTGCAGGAAGCTAAATAGCGTCACAAAAAAAGACGTTTACCCGCTTCCACGGGTCGACGACTCCCTCGATAGGTTACGACATGCGAAGTATTTATCGTCCATCGATCTAAAGAGTGGCTATTGGCAGATCGAGGTGGATGAACGAGACAGAGAAAAAACAGCGTTTGTAACTCCAGATGGACTTTATGAATTCCGCGTTCTTCCTTTCGGTCTCTGTTCTGCCCCAGCCACTTTCCAGAGGATGATGGATACCGTTCTCGCTGGCTTGAAGTGGCAAAGCTGCCTTGTTTACCTCGATGATGTGGTCATCTTCTCCGAGAGCTTCGAAGAACATCTGAAGCGCCTAAGAACGGTTCTGGAAGCCATTCGCTCAGCTGAACTCACGCTGAAACCCCAAAAATGCCATTTCGGCTATAAAGAGCTGAAATTTCTGGGACATGTCGTGAGTGCGGATGGAGTTAGACCTGATCCAAAAAAAAACTGCTGCTGTCGCCGCCTTCCCTATACCATCAGACAAAAGAGCAGTACGCCGTTTCCTTGGCTTGTGCGCCTATTATCGCCGATTCATTTCCAACTTCTCGAAGATAGCCGAACCGCTCGCGCGACTCACCCGAGATGACGTGCCCTTTACCTGGACCATAGAGCAAGATACGGCGTTCACAGAGCTTCGGCAGAGAATGCAAACAGTTCTTGCCCATTTTGATGAGGACACTGCTACAGAAGTCCACACAGATGCCAGCAATGTCAGACTTGGCGTTGTCCTCAACGGTGGCGTTGAGCAATTCCCTTTGCAGTACGCAAAGAAATGCTTCGCATTTAATACTTTCCAAGCTGTTGATATTTTGCAGATGATATACACGTGTTCACGGCAATCGAACCCGCAGGCTTCCTCGGCCGCGAAATTTTGTGTCAGTAATTTTGTGTCATTGAGGCATGCCTCAATGTGCCATGAGAAAATGTGTTTTCTTCTGATTCGGAAATTGGGGTATTGTAATTTACAATTTTAAAGACCTCATCTACTTTGCGCAGGTTGATTTTAAACGGACAACCAGAAGTGGCAGTAGGCTCCAGGAAAGACCGAGGACCCCCCAAGCTCCCGTGGCACACAGGAAGGGCACTTTGGGGCATTGAAAACCAGCGCTGGGGTTGCTGTTTCATCACGGAGGAAGGTGACCATGCCCAGAGGAACTTCATGCTCTGCAGTGTGAGTGCCTCAGTAGTTTTGTTTTTGTCCTGCCACAGTGAAGTAATGCATCAGATTCAGCCGGAGTGGCTAGAATGGATAGGGGCGACAAGCGTGGACATTTCTGTAGCCATGTAGCGTCAACTTTTGCTCTGGTCCTGTTAGTGGCCCCAAGTGGGCCTGCTTTTCAGAAGTTGCAAAATCGTGGTGGCTAGTGATGCACATTACTGTAGCTTCATCACCTCGGTAAATGCACAGATGCATCAGGGAATATTAGCTGTGTTAGTTTTAGATGCGAAGCATCTTATGCTTGGGGCTTTGTCCGTCCCGCATCCGGCCACTTTCATGAAGTAGGAAAGCACCCACTTTGCGAACCAGAACACTGCAATACAATAAGGCTGTCAACCACCATCACAGTCAGAAAAGTCATGGCTGAGAGCACAGAGTGGCTGCTTCTGGATAGAGGAGAGAGGCAGGTGGTGGGTGCAAGCAAAGAATAACACCCACTACCGATTAAAGGCTAAACGATGGTATTTTGGTGGGGTCTGTCGCCCACGTTGACTCCATTCCTCAGATCTTGCTTGCATGTGTTTTGGGGCCTTTTCTGTCCGTTCTTCCCACGTCACACCCCTACAGCGCATGCGCTGTAGCGGTGTGGGGCGTGGGAGCCTTATCCCAATCGGGGATTTCTCACTGTTGCGTTTACGAAACCTTCGATGACGTTAACTTTTAAATGCGAAGCATTTCTTTGCGTACTGCAGGCACTTTTAGCGTTTCTATCTACATATCTATCTATCTATCTATCTATCTATCTATCTATCTATCTATCTATCTATCTATCTATCTATCTAGCCGCCTACGTCTGGGTGATCTCGTGATTACCCCATTAACTTGGGGTAGACCAAAATTAGTATGTGAGAATAAGATGGTTTGACGAATATGACTCGCTGGTCGTGACATGAATAATGACAATCCCGTCGCGTACGTCGTCAAACTCTTTCGGGCAAACGCTGTGGCACATACCACGGGGCGGGTATGTGCCACAGGTATGCGGGTATGTGCCACAGGTGATTGACAGTTTAGACTACCCAGGAACGGGGAGACAAACATTGGTACTTTTAACGCCAGAGCGTTAAAAAGCTGACGTCATCAGCAGCGTTGACCGGACGAATGCAAATAATAAATGTCAGGGTCCCAACAGGAATCGAACCCAAGCATTCTGCGTGGCAATCTAGCATTCTACCACAGAGCCACGCCAGGTCTCGGAACTACTTTTCGAATAGACCCTAATGTTCGTGAAACGTCAATTGTCGTTGCAGTGCTGGCTATCCAATTTTATAAACATTACATGTACTCCGATGATACAGCCGTCCCTCCGGGTTAACATCAATTATAGTAAAGCGCCATCCACTGAAGTTTATATATGTTGCAGTGTCCAGGGCTACCATCCTCGCGAGCAGAAGCGCTACATATCAGTTTACCGCTTCTGGTGTGGCTACTGCCCATGTAGCTGTTGGCATCGTTACGCAACGGTAAACAACTTGTTAGGCAAAACATATGCGACTGTGGAACATATGTCTGTGCGTACAACATTTCTGCATATCTTTAGCGTAATTTCGTAACGTTCCGCTCAATAAAACATTACAACACACTCACCTTCCCTCCACATGCTTCGCATAACATCGATTCCCAAGGTACGTGGAATCTGCCGAATTTTTTACGTATGTGTGTAGAATTTCCCGGGCACGAGTAGAATCATCTTAGTGAGATTTACAAACTCAAAAAGAAGGCACTCAAATCTACGCAAATTAGGGGTTTCGCACCCTTGACAGTGTTCAGTGTCAAAAAATCATAAACAATTAGATATCATTTAGCGGCCTGTTGGCACGGGATCATTAGATTGGATCATTAGCCTCATTTCGGTTTCTGGGCCCAACTTGGTGCCCAGAAACCGAAACCGAAAGTTGTCCGCATAAATAAGGCAATATTAAATTATTTAGCGAGAATACGTGAATTTTGGTGCGTGTTCCTACAGCTATAAGAAACGCTTGCAGCGAAGAACGCGCAAGGCACAAATTTGGTGGCACCACTCCTTTAAGTAATGTCACCCTAAGTACACGTCACGTTACGTATTGTCACATTAAGTGTCGAATTCACATTTGATGTAATGCTCATTCGACAAGCATTATCAAATCATGAATGGTAGTCTACCACTATCCCTCAAGAGGAAGGTATATAACAGCTGCATCTTATCGGTACTTACCTACGGAGCAGAAACCTGGAGACTTACAAAGAGGGTTCAACTTAAACTGAGGACGACGCAGCGAGCGATGGAAAGGAAAGTGATAGGTGTAACCTTAAGAGACAGGAAGAGAGCAGAGTGGGTCAGGGAACAAACGGGGGTTAAGGATATCATAGTTGAAATCAAGAAGAAGAAATGGATATGGGCCGGGCACGTAGCACGCCGGCAGGATAACCGCTGGTCATTAAGGGTAACTGACTGGATTCCAAGAGATGGCAAACGCGTGAGGGGGAGACAGAAAATTAGGTGGGTAGATGAGATTAAGAAGTTTGCAGGTATAACGTGGCAGCAGAAAGCACAGGACCGGGTTGATTGGCGAAACACGGGAGAGGCCTTTGCCCTGCAGTGGGCGTAGACAGGCTGATGATGATGATGACATCAAATACATAACCCAGGTTGTGTATACATAACCCGACATGTATATGTCACATTAGGTGATGTCACATTAAGTATATCTATCATTATGTCACATTAAGTAATGTCACAATATGTATATGTCACATTAAGTAATGTCGCATTAAGTATAAGGGACATTAAATGTCACTTTATGTATATGTCACATTAAGTAATGTATACACAACCTGGGTTATGTATGTCACAATAAGTATTGTCACATAAAGTATCGTCAATATGTATGTCACATTAAGTATTGTAACATAAGTATATGTCACATTAATATATGTCACATTAAGTATAAGTATGTCACAATAAGTAATGTCACATTAAGTATACCACTAAGTATGGCACATTAAGTAAGGCACAGTAAGTATATGTTACATTATGTATGTCACATTAAGTAATGTCACTTCATGTAATGTCACATTAAGTATATGTCATATTCAGTAATGTCGCATTAAGTATATGAATTAATGTGACTATAAGGTCTGCAAGTGCACTCATGAGTCTCACTTATGAGTGCGTAAAGGGACATTAAATGTCACTTTATGTATAAGTCACATTAAGTAATGTCGGGTTATGTATACACAACCTGGGTTATGGATGTCACAATAAGTATATTCACAGACTCAGATTGAGCCGTTAGTCTGAGTCTGGGTGAGTAATATTTTGGTGAGTTCGAGTCGGAGTGAGTCCAGTTGAAGGAAATGTTCATGAGTGTGAGTCTGGCTCAGAATTCCGGTGAGTCAGAGTCACATATGTCACATTAAGTATATGTCGCAATAAGTAATGTCACATTAAGTATAAGTGTCACATTAAGTATGTCACAATAAGTAATGTCACATTAAGTATAAGTACATATCACATAAAGTATGTGTCACACTAAAATGTCACATTAAGTATAGGTATACCACATTAAGCAATGTCACATTAAATATATGTCGCATTAAGTAATCACATGGAGATGCGACGCGCATTTGCTGTGGTGGTGTGGGACGCGGGAAGGAGAGACGGACATAGCCCCCCTCCAAACACATGCAAGGAATGGGGTCAACCTGGGCAACAGACACCCCACCTGCCTAGCCTGTAAGCAGTCTGTGCTCTCGGCCATGACTGTTTCTGCGGCCTTGTGTTCTGGTTCGCATAATGGGTGCTTCCCTACTTCCCTAAGCTTTAAAGACGTAATGAAGATTTGAGAAGCAATACCAAGTACTACGGTTTTCTCATTAGCGTCCCCACGAGCCCTTTAGTGCTATTTTCCGTGGGCGCTGAATTTTCTGTTAACTCACTGTAACACCTAAGTTGGCGATATATCATGCTCCATTTTCATAGCTTTTAGGGGTGCCGCCTGAATCGTGTTTGTAAAGGATGTCACGTAACTGGAACCAAAGGGACATTAAATTAACCTCAACTGAATAAAACCACGGATGGAGTTTACTGCCATATGACTCCAGGGACATTAAATTGCGGAACTTCCTTGCTATTTGTTTTAGGTGTATTCACTTTACTTTTTATGTCCTTGTAAAGTCATTTTTATGTGTTACAAAAAAAGCAGGTAAGCAGGCTAGAAGTTGAAATAGCGTTAACAGCAGTGATATCCTGCGACGCTTTTTGCCACGTACAATACATCCTGGGAGCTTCTAGGCGGCAGTTCTCTGAGAGAGGAAATGGTAAAAGATGGCACGTTGTGAATATGTTGCTAACAAACACTTTAGGTAAGTAAATAGGTAGAATATGAAAAATCGCTGCAGTTTTATGTCCAGTGAACTGCAAGCGCTGACTCCGTAGTTACCGTCTTCACATGATGCTTCTCAAGAAGGTTGCTATGAGCGTAGTTGCGGTTCTACACCTGGTGATACGCCACTACGAAAACGGTGCTACGCTTACAGACAAGGTAATACCCCTGTCACACGGGCAGCGTTAACCGCGGTTAAGCTAATTACGGTTACGGTTAACCACGGTTAGAGGTAGCTACACGGCAGACGTAACCGTAGTTAGTCTCCTAACCATGGTTATCGCAAACCGAGCTAGGCAATCACGGTTTATGCTCGCAAACCGAGTAGTAGGCAAGATGGCGGACACCACTGCAGCGGCTTGTGCATCAGCGTCGGCGAGAATGACAACTCAAAGGCGCATCAACTGGCCAGACGCCACAACACGAGCGTTAATACGCGTGTGGGAGGACAATATCTAGCAGCAATGCGCTCAAACACGCGGAATTCCTGCGCGCGCACACACACACACACACACACACACACACACACACACACACAAACGACGTGAATTGTCATCAGATCCAAGCCTCTCAGGTCGCACAAATCACGAACGTATACGCACGCAGACTCGATTACAAAAAGAGAAACACACAACACCACGTGAAGAATTCTCAGCGCAGCAAAGCCTCTCGGGTCCTTGCTCAACTCACGGGCGTACACGCACACTAACTGATTGATCACACACATAAAATATTGAGCTCACGGACATACACGCACACTAACTCATCGATCACACACGCAAAACATAAATAAAGCACCTACAACACGAAACAACGAATTGTCAACACAACCCGCGTAGTTCGTAAGAAACGGATTGTCTCGACTAGTCATGGCTCTCACGATGGCTACGTTGCCAAGGTTGAAAGACTCTCCTTAAAAACGCCTGAAGTTCTCAATATTTACACCGTATTGAAGGCTAACAGTTATTGCACAACTTGGCGCGACATATGTGTGCATTCTAGTAGTATATTATTTGTTGTATATTATTTGTTGACGCGTGAGGGGGAGACAGAAAATTAGGTGGGTAGATGAGATTAAGAAGTTTGCAGGTATAACGTGGCAGCAGAAAGCACAGGACCGGGTTGCTTGGCGAAACATGGGAGAGGCCTTTGCCCTGCAGTGGGTGTAGACAGGCTGATGATGATGATGACATCAAATACATAACCCAGGTTGTGTATACATAACCCGACATGTATATGTCACATTAGGTGATGTCACATTAAGTATATCTATCATTATGTCACATTAAGTAATGTCACAATATGTATATGTCACATTAAGTAATGTCGCATTAAGTATAAGGGACATTAAATGTCACTTTATGTATATGTCACATTAAGTAATGTATACACAACCTGGGTTATGTATGTCACAATAAGTATTGTCACATAAAGTATCGTCAATATGTATGTCACATTAAGTATTGTAACATAAGTATATGTCACATTAATATATGTCACATTAAGTATAAGTATGTCACAATAAGTAATGTCACATTAAGTATACCACTAAGTATGGCACATTAAGTAAGGCACAGTAAGTATATGTTACATTATGTATGTCACATTAAGTAATGTCACTTCATGTAATGTCACATTAAGTATATGTCATATTCAGTAATGTCGCATTAAGTATATGAATTAATGTGACTATAAGGTCTGCAAGTGCACTCATGAGTCTCACTTATGAGTGCGTAAAGGACATTAAATGTCACTTTATGTATAAGTCACATTAAGTAATGTCGGGTTATGTATACACAACCTGGGTTATGGATGTCACAATAAGTATATTCACAGACTCAGATTGAGCCGTTAGTCTGAGTCTGGGTGAGTAATATTTTGGTGAGTTCGAGTCGGAGTGAGTCCAGTTGAAGGAAAT
>JALIZH010023552.1:0-11920 GCA_030522465.1 Rhipicephalus appendiculatus | reverse complement strand
CACAGTTCGTGTCGAATTACGGAATATTACCAAGCGAACAAGAACAGTACTTACGCTGTGCTGCATCCACGCACGCCAGGAAAGCGATTAGGAGGCATGCAACCCGCGCCGCGCGTGTCCCACGCATGGGCGTCGGGTGAAGAGGGTAATCCAGCGAAAGGAGATAATCCCTTCACGGGTCGCTAAGCGCGTCGTTCTTAATCGTAGCCTGGACAATCCATAGGCGCAGCCACGGAGAGCACTTCGCTCGCGTGGTGGTGGCCGCGACCAAGCCTTCACCCGGAGAAGCCGCTGTCGCGATCCCGGGCATGTCGCATTTCCTGCGGCACTGCGAGCCTTGCGCGGATGTTGCCTTCGTCGCGATGGACCGATACGCCGCGAGCCACGGAGGCCAAGCGTGGTGACATCCCGGAAGCATCCGTCGCTTGACGTCTCGCCTTCAACACGCGGTCTTGTCATCCACAGACAGGACTTTGCAGCCGCCGCCGTGGCTTGTATTTCGAAAAAAAAAGAAAAAAAACAATGTTAACTGTGTGTCTGGGTATTGCGCGAAAGGGATGTCGCAGCTTCCTCGTCCGTTGTCTATCACAACTTTAAATAGAGGGCACAGTAGGACAGAGGCGTCTACGTGGCATGATTTCTGTGACAAATACGACTGTCACGTAAAAACAGCCCTCAAGCGTATTCGCTGGTGAACTTCGGTTTATGGCATGGTGGAAAACAAGAAAAAAAAGTGCTCTGAAACGGCTTCGGCGAGGAATAACAAGGGGGGGCTGAGAAGCGTTAAAGGGGCACTGAAACAAATATTTTAAAAATTATTTTTCTTTTGTTGCAATAAATAGCTAACAACCCACTTACCACGGTCGGAACGCTGGTTTGCTCGAGAGCGTGACGGTTAATTATTTGGAGATTATTTTATGGCATCCTGTCTTAGTTCCGGTTTCAGCGAGCGCTGAGTGAGGCGGGACCCAGATTGGTCTGATTGTAAACATAGCTGGGTACGCGACAACACAAAATTACGCGCACGTGATCACCGCGCTGACAACTGTTTTCACGGAAGGCTTCCTGAGTGCTGCTATAGTCCCCTGTTGGATGTTGTAAATATATGTGACACCCCAATAATGCACTGCCGAGGCAGGAACGTCACCCTTTGTACACACATGCAAGTCCATGAATGGTGTTTCTCTTCTTTCCGTTAAAAATGTCTTCAATGAAAGAGCGCTGGCAGGGATCATGACAGCCAACAAACTCGTGAGGCAGGAGGCTGTTGGTTGTATAGGTTAAAACCAAGTTCGTGTCGACACCTTGAGGTACGGCATATTGCTTGCGGTTGCGTGACAGGGGTTTTCAAATTAACTTGAAGTGTGTTCTTAACTATATTAGCAGTTGAAAATTTGAACGTGGTGTGTGTGCGTCAACATAAATATATCGTACAAGATATCTCGCCTTTAAACTTTTGTGTCACCACTCCTTTAAAGGGCCAGTCAACAACACCGAGGTCCAAAAATTGTTATAGAGAGAAATATGTGCACTTTTGCTATGTGAACATGCTGCCGCAAGAATTTTGCGAGTACGCGCAATAATAAGGAAGTTACAGGGGTTAGAACATCCGTTTCAGCTGGTTTCAAATTTTCGCGCGGCCGCACCACCCTTCTCCGCCGTAGAAAGGGGGAGGCGTAGCCCATCGTCGTGACACCACCCACTTCGGCAACGTGACACGACGTCAGTGATACGTCATCGGCGCGCAGCCAACGACCGAGCAGGGCTTCCCCCACATGAGCACGTGTCAGCGGCGCAGGGAGGAAGCGCGATGCGATGAGGCGACCCTTTCCTAGCGGTAAAGTAGCGAGACACCTCTTTATCTCGGAGGCTTTCGTTCTGGCAATACCGCTTCTCCCGGTAGTCTCGGGCTCTACAAAACGGCAGAGGGCAGCACAGGAAAATGAAAATGCGTACTGCGCGGCCGAAACTGCATCACCGCAGGGCCAAGGCGCCGTTTCGTAGGGCAAAAGACCAATCGACGAGCTCAGTGCCACGTCAGGTCGGCGATCGCCGACTTTACGTCACTGCGCGTACAAGGAGGATTGGTCAGGTGTAGGAAAGTAGCGCGGGAATTGTTTTTCGAAATGGGGGGGGGGGGGGGGTCAGCGCGGCGCGCAGCGCTGTATATTCGGGAAACGTGATCGCCGCGGTCTACTGTACGAATTAGCGAGCTTGTTTGGGGGGATGTTAAAAAAAGTAGGAGCTGTTGACGGACCCTTTAAAGAAAACCCATCCTATTGTTTAGGATTCTCTGATCACGACCGCCCCTAGTCCAGGGTGCATTTCTCGGTTGTGACAGCCTGTGTGTGCGCTGTGAACGCTGATATGTGTGCGCGCGTATGACTTGTTCTCTCTTTCCTTTTTTTCTTTCTGTCTTCTTTTTTCTCCCCTTCCCCCCCCGCGTAGGGTAGCAAACCGGGTACAACCTGGTTAACCTCCCTGCCTTTCCTTTGCCTTTCTCTCTCTCTCTTGGCAATCCGGAGCAGGGGCCCCTTCGCCTACACCTCTCCCCCTAATCGCCGCCGCCCGGTCGCACAAATCTGTCAAGTGAACAGGGTTGCGTTGGTGGCTACTTTGCGCCAAATTGGCTACTTTTGGACCCCGTTGGAGACGAAAATTTCCAGTTGGTGCCATGGCTCTTTTTTTAGCTTGTCGTTTACTTATTCAGAATGGTTTTGTTTATTCATAGATAGTAAAGACTCTGTTGATAATACCGCTTCTGTTCAATTTGGCTAGAAATTTGCCGATAATATCAAATGACATGGCTACTTTGGTTACTTTTGGCGTGAGTTCTGGCGCCTTTTCATGTCCACCTAACGGCAACCCTGCAAGTGAAACACATTTGTTCGCGAAAGAGCACTGTCCTAGTGCTGCCTCAGTTGTCGCATCTCTCTCCTTCGGATCTTGAAAGTGAACAGCGGTGACCACGGAAGGAGGAAAGGAGAGGGAGGCGAAAAAAGGCAAAAGACAATGACGTGTGCTAACATAAACGCATCACGACTCGAAATGAATGAACCCGAGGCCTCTGGGTTGTCAAGGCTACCGACTCTTCAAACTATGAATTTTAAGCTATTCTTTGTGGGACGAGCGTGATTACAACCTCCTTGGCAAATTGCACATACCGTAAACTTCAGCACTCTATTCCATTACGAGATGCTTTCTTTGAACTTGTTCCGGCAGTTTTCAATTGCATCGTCATGCGCAACAAGAACGAGGTATACGTGCAGTATTGTTGTAAACTCACTATAACAGGGAATGCTTCTATTCTTCTACGAACGCAGATAATTGAGCACGGGAGAAAAAAATCACAGCATATCCACGGAGTGAATGATGATAAGTGGGCGAAGCTCCGGAGGTTCATGTGGTCAAACGATATGCATGTGAGACCATATCGTGATGCCATGTGTTGTATGGCATCGCGATCGTCATCGTCATCAGCGTCATCGTTATGACGCATAGTGGGTACATTACATGTGGTGTGCCGTGATGGCAGCGTCATCGTCATCACACAGGACCTTGAAAATCGAGGTGGCTACTACGTACTACAAACTAGAGGGGACGCACGACCCACGGCATAAGGAGCTTCGCCCCTAAAACGCGGGTACATGAGCTTAGCGTGCTTGGCTTGAAGCCTAAATCTATTCAGCCTTGCACTTACCGGCTAATAAAACCGGTAATTAACCGGCTGCTACGACGAGGTAGCTGAAGGCCGTTATCACTATGGAAAAAGGCATCAGTTTAACGAGGCGAAAGCCTTGGCTCATTTTGATGTCCCGGGAGCGAAACACGGCAGGCGAATAAAATAGTATATCAGCACACGTGCAATAAGTCATTATTGACGTCATGTTTGGACATGACGTGACTTCATGATGGCACATCATGTCACAAAGTTAGGTCAGTAGTCAATGATGATCAATGATGAGGTTCCTTGACGACGACACATTCACTGGTGACGTCATCCTGACGCAACAAGTACGCTTGGTCAAAGGTGGGCCTTTTTCGGAGGCTCTGCAGCACCACGTGAGGTGCGCCAAGCTTCGAGTTGCTTTGCGTAGGCGGATACCGGAAGGCGGTGACTAAGTTTCAAAATACCATTTAAGCTCTGAGATACGACCGTAGTGAAGCGGAAGGCTTACAACTGTCGAGCGAAAAGAAGCTGTGGCTGAAGGCAGAGTTGCACAAAATGCTTGATGCCGGCGTCATACGCCCTTCTACGTCTCCTTTTGATTCGCCGAGAACTATTGCACCAAAAGAGGACGGAAAATTTCGTCTCTGCACCGACTACCAGTGGCGTAGCCAAGAGGGGGGGGGGGGGGGGGTTGGGGGGGGTTCAAATCCCTGCCCCCCCCCCCCCCCGAAATTTTTCAGTTTTGCTTGCGTATATATGCACGCACACATACAAACGCACGTTGGTTGAACCCCCCCCCCCCCCCCCCCCGAAAAACATTTCTGGCTACGCTACTGCCGACTACAGACAGATATGCAAGCAAACTGTCCTGTTTGCCTTTCCGATGCCACATATTGTCGAAATAATGAAACCAGAGGGTCGGATGATATAAGACGTACAAGTTCCTGATAAACCATTTCGTAATCTTCTGCCCAAGCAACCCGGCCCATGCATAAACGGTGGTCTGAGAGCTCTGAGACAATGCTCTTGCTGCAGCACAGAGAGGCCTTACAGGGAGGGAAGGGAGTTCCGGAGGAGGATGGCTTTTTGAGGCTAGCTAAGTGATGTCATGTTGAGCTCAGTAATCCAAATCAGAATTCCTCGGTAGCATCACTACAGTAAAAATGAAATACATTCTCTTCTAAGGAGGCCAGGCGCTTCACATCAAATTTCAGAAAATTTCAATGAGCCAATGTTGTCAAAATACGACAAACATTCCTTGAAATATGTGACGTCATGGGCGCACATTTCAGCACGAAATTTAAAAATGCAACTTTTGCCTTTGTTTCCGCCTGTGTTAATAAATATGTTAGTCGGAAATTAACTACATTATAGTTATCGGAGTAGTATATCTGTGTTAACCTAAACCGATTCATTGTTTCACTTTAGTGTCCCTTTAACGAGTAACAGTCAGGTAAAAAATTGGGGGGACCCTTAAGCTTCGCCTTTAAAGGGACCGACAACTGATTTTTCTCGACCCTTTTATTTTACGGCGCGACAGAAAGCTCACCCTTCGTAGTGTTTGTAGCTGCAGTAGTTAATCCGAAAAGCGCGTAGTTATCTTACAAGCAGTATTTTTCGATCTGAAAGGCTCTAAACACACATGTACCTTTCCTCCAGGAACGCTGAGAATTGATAGCGATGCCGCCAGCCCTTCTCGCGATGTGTGAATGCTGTCGTCGTTCTGCTTTCACAGGAGTTCCTGTAACAATGCTTAACCACCTTTATTTTGAGCTTTTCAACTATTTTTGAAAATAACAAGCTGCTACAATGAGATGATGTGGCAATATACACATTCCCTGTATTTATACTGCGTTGTATGCGCCTTCACCCAAGGTTGCCTGCGCCTGTGTAATGGGTGGTTTGTCCCGGCGTCGTTACTCTCTCGATGCACGAGCCAAGCCAAGTAGCCGAAAACGTCATCACTACGCATATGTACGGCCGCGCCGAGTAGCAGTGCACGTCATTTCTGAGACGAAGTGTAGGTAGAAAAATTGTGTCGCTCAAAAAACTTAGCGACCTGCAAAACTGCGTGCACGGTTGAATGAGCACGCTGAAAAGTTGCTCAAGACGCGCTGACGAGCATGGTGTCATTACGTCACGCGAAGGCAGCGCCGCTTTAATGCATACCGCTAACGTAGGCCTATGTGTACGTTTTTATGGAGTAATATCTTTTAATATAAATAAACGAACAATATTTCAGTACCAACAAAAAGACCCTCAACCGTGTACAGCAATCAACGGTCACGTGACAAGGTACATCGATTCGTTCATGTATTTGCCACCAGAGGCGCCGAAGGTCATTTTTCGCGTCTTTCAATGAAGAAATAAAAATATAAATCTACCTCTCACGACAAAAACAGGGTTGGTTTGAGTCAGTGCGAAGCACAATCTTTCCATCGGTGGAGTCATCTCAGTTCATGTTCTGGGCAGTTGTCGGTCCCTTTAAGAGTTGAACGCTATAGCGATATCCTGTCCCTAGTGCGTACTTCAACCACGCTGTTAAAAAATGAGGAACCATTCCATTCTCTGAGCTGGACTACCAGCGAATGCTGTTTAGCGCACGGCACAGATATGGCATGGCTGAAACCAGTTTGGTGTGTAAGGCGAGTTTGTTTTCGGCAGGGCTGTTAACGTTCAATACGCATTGTTTGTTGCCCTCTTTCCTAGAGGGCATTATGGAATGTCCTAGCCGTATACAACTTCGCTGTAAAATGGTAACGAAGTTTGTTATATCATGTAGTCCCCCCATTGAATGCTCTTTCGCACGATTTCGCGGGTGCTCGCCTTGAAACACACCTCCATCTTCCCGGCAACCCGGCGCATGCGCAAGCGGTACTCTGCAAGCACTGCGAGAATGGTCTTGCTACAGCAGAGAGACGCCTAAGAGAGAGAAAGATAAGTGTCGGAACAATTTGACTTTCTGAGCCGAGCTAAGTGATGTCATAATGCAATCTGCCGAGGAGAAAAAGAACCTGACTTTCGCCTTTGAGTGGCATTTGGGGAATGCATCGGCGACAATGTGAATCTTCAGCATTCAGGCACTCTTGTACGTCGCGGTGTTTGTCTACCGCTTCTGCTTATAACCACGTAGATGTATTTTTAAGAGTGTTATTTTATAAAGTAAAATTTTCAGTATGCAGTATTCTCTTTAGTTGCTAGTTTCGAAAAACAAAGGCGCTCCAGAGATTATTCGAGAACACTCGAGTGTATGACGACCTTTTTTTTTTTTTTTTGCATTATCGACTGAAGTATGGAATGCTCCTGAGGTGACTTTCTCCACGAGAATTGCAATAAACCTATCACTTCTTAAGAGCCCCATAATAAGTATTGCCGTGCTTGAATCTAAATCCAACTTGCTTCTCCAGTGTACTACAGGATGGGAAATTAGCTGCTCCAGAGTGCTCCATGGATGCAAAATTAGCTGCTCCAGAGTGCTCCAAGACAGAACTTCTTGCTGCTCCGAAGTGCTCCAATATGAGAATTTCGCTGGTGCAAAAATTGCTCCAAATCAGAGGTCCTAGGTAGCATCATTTGCGTTGTGGCATAAAGGTCAACCGCTGCATTGCAGGAAAAGGTGACATTTGCGACCCCAGCTGCCGCAGTTACCGTTGGGACAGCGTAGTTCTGGGCGGGCTCGCCAGTATAGAGCAGGAAATTCGGAAGGAGCATTGCCGCCGCAACGAGGCGAGCTGAGGGATGAGACGGTCAGCAAAGGACAGTTTTCATAGCGACGAGTCCAGCGCCGCGATCGTTTTGGTGACGTAAATCAGCGCGGCCTCGCCGAAACGAAAAGGGGAAGAGTGATGTCTCTTGGGCGAGTTGGGAAATTCATTCTTGGAAGGGTAGCGCTAGTGAGCAAGGACTAAAGGAAGGCACACGGACACACAGACGGAAGTGCTCTAGCAACTGGTTTTTTTTATTGATAATCCGCCCCTACATACATATATCGCTTTTTTGGCCACGTGTCAATTTCTGCGCGTTGACGAATTTAAGAGCACCAATTCTTTCTCTGACGACACAATAGATGGTGTGCTGACACACTTCACCCTTTCGATGGCTATGGTCTTTGCTTTTATGATTTCGCGAGTGCACTTATCTTTGTGGCGGCTGATCATGATACATTTTTAATAAACAAGTGAACAGCCACAGTCATTGCAATGTGTCGGACAGGTTCCAATCTCTACCAAGAAACGTTTTGTTTGGGCTCCCGTAAGCGATCATTGATACATCGGCCTGTTTGGCCGATGTATCAATGATCGCTGTATTGATTCATGTATTTTCCCGCCACATGATAGTTGGTAAACTGTATACCACGCCTTCTGCGCATGGCACGAAATTATTTTGGTGTTTTTTCTGGCACCCGTTTCGGCTTTTCATTGGCAGGGTTGGTCAGCTTACGCAGGTGGCTTAGCTTCTCGGGTGCTGAAAAAAAACCAGGTTGGCGTAAAGGTATCTTTTCAATTCAATTAGTTGGTATCGTATTCATTGCTTCACCCTTAACCGAAACTGTAATTTGTTTTTTACCGTCGGCAATTCACCCTGGACAGCGAGAAGCGGACGACTAACATGTCGTAGCCGCTTCACCCTGGGCCTTCAAACGCCAGGGCCGTCAGATACGGCCCGCTGCTGACAGCTGCGCGTATTAAGGAGGCCCTGCAACACATTTAAAGCACTCGTCTAATGGCTTCATTAAAAGAGCTTATGGCATCACAAAGCGACTGCCGAAAAAAATTTTCAGAATCTTTGAAATACGAGCGGAGTTACAGGAATCCGTCGCACGCTTCAAGCGCTTTCTCTCTCTCGTTTCGTACCAGCGAGTGCGTTGAAAGCTACGCAGGAAAGGCAGTGAGAAGGGCGCAAGAAGACGCGCCAATTCGTCAGCACGCGTCATGACCTTGAGCACTTTTGATTTTTAGGAGCGAGGCTCCTTAGGCCCCCCACCCCGCCGTCGCCGCCATTGCCGGCGTTGAAGCTCCCTGCAACATAAATGCGGCGCCGGCGCAAAAAGACAATGAAACGCCGCGCACGCCGAAAGCCCAGCGGTTTGGTTCTGGTGCACCAGAAATTCGAGGTTAAAATAAAAGAAATAAGCTGTGTGCACAACTGGTTATAATGGTCATCTTCACTTTAACTACGCTTATCGTGGATTGTGAAATGACAACCACCATTCTAGCGCACTACGGGCGCTGTGTTGAAGGTAGTAGCAGACGCTCTCCCCACCCGGCGCCGGCGCAACATAAAGACAATGAAACGCCGCGCGCGGCGTTATGTAGCCGCCGTCGAAGCTCCCCCCGCCGCATCACCGCTCGCACCCCTCTGCCACCTGTCTCCTTCTCCCTGCGCTGCGCGCGCCGCACACTCGCTCGCTCAGTCGTTCCCGCCACCGAGCGCTGCAGACGCATTCTCCACGCACTCCCCACCCTACCGCCTTCATGAAAGCCAGCAGCGAGATCACGCGCATAGCCGTTTGCGTCCCATTTCTAAGGAGCTTCGCTCATCGGTTGTATTCGTACACGGAACAACTGCTTTCTTCGAACGCGCGGCTTACTTTCAGTGCGATCGCGAGCGCGTGCGCGGACACATGGCGGCATCCTGCGGCGACTACGGTAACTCGCAATGCTAAAATCAGCCACCGGCCCGGGACTAGGGTATATGGCGCAGTGATTTGGATATATGGCATTATTTCCAGAGGAGAGGCAAGGATTTGTAGCTTATTTTGAGAATTCATTTAAGTTCCGGGCCACGCACTGCGCTTTAGTGTTTGGCTCGCGTCTACTCGGGAGCCTCGATTACCGATCTACCGGCGTTTTCTGACCATGCTGAAAAAGTGTTCCAGGCTTCCTTTAAAACTGGATTGCGGTTGCTCCGACCAGGAGGCATGCTTTCAATAATGAGATAGATAGATAGATAGATAGATAGATAGATAGATAGATAGATAGATAGATAGATAGATAGATAGATAGATAGATAGATAGATAGATAGATAGATAGATAGATAGATAGATAGATAGATAGATAGATAGATAGATAGATAGATAGATAGATAGATAGATAGATAGATAGATAGATAGATAGATAGATAGATAGATAGTAACATTTATTCGAGTCCAGAAGAATCTTCACCCCGTTTTATAGGGGAAGAAATGCGAGGGGAAATGCGACTTTCTTTATATGCGAGGGGAAAAAATACTCAAGAGCTTAAAAGCGCACGGCCTTTTAGGGTTCTTTACCGCAAGAGCGATTACTACAAACCCGGAGCTGCTGGTGGAAGGAATGACGAAAAAGCACTTCTGTATAAAAAATGCCCCCCACCTCCCCGAAGGGAATCGTGAGGAAATGCGAATGCATTTTTTGCGCCGAGAGATTTCGCCTTCACCGACTTCTGCCATCGCCTTGAGAGGCGCCCAGCCAGCGAACGGTCGAGAGTGAGGCGCGAGCGGACGGGAGAGTGGGGCGCAGGGAGGAGAGAGAGCGAACGGCGAGAGAAGGAGCGGCGAAGCACTGCACCTACCCTCTCCTACACTCTCTCGCACCACATGCTCCGGTTGCTAGGGGCGAGGATAAGCGCGCGCGCCCGCAGCTGTTGATATGGGAGAGGGAGTGAGAGCGGAGAGATAACACCTGCCGGCGCGCGGACACCGCCGCGGACAACGCCGCCTGACATAGCCCGACTAAGAAATGCATTCGCATTTAAAACATGGTTCCCTTTAGCGGGAGATGGTGTAATTTTACCGTCGAGCGGACATGCACAACAGAAGCTGCGTCGGTAGTGTGCATGACGACGTGACTTACTCGGTACGCACGCGCGAGCTATTATTCGCTATTAGAGCTATTTATTCAGCAGAATAATTCTTGGTCTGCGGTTGGGACTTTGGCGGCTCCATGGACATGCTGCACATGTTTTGACGCGCCGGTGGCCCGATTTCCTGTACGACCCCAACCCGAGAATCTGGCGCAGGTTTGTGCAATATCCGTTAATATTATCAGGATGGCGCAGTAAATCCATTTGGTGCGGTTGGCGTAACAGTGGAATCACTGTAGGAACTATGTAAGATATGGTGATTTAATAATAGTATAATATCTAGTCTTTTACGCCCAAAAAGCACGATATTATTATGAGGCACGCCGTAGTGGAGGCCTCCGCAAATTTAAAGCGTCTGGTGTTCTTTCACGTGCCCTGACATCGCACAGTACACGGGCATCTAGCATTTCGCCTCAATCGAAATGCGACCGCCGTGGCCGGGATTGAACTCGCGACTTTTGTGTCAGCAGCCGAGCATCGTAACCGCTACGCCACCGCGGCGGACTATGTAAGATATGGCAGACGCCCTCAAAATCTATGACTTCACGGCGCTTTTCTGAAAATTAAATGTTACAGGCATAAAGTGGGTACGTCCGTTAGGAATTTTTGCTACTTTTCGCGTACCTAATAGAGTGCCTTCCGGCGGGTGAGTGCGCGCAATACAAGACCTTTCGAGTGCAGATTACAAAAAAGTGCGGCTGACTACGAAATATATTGCGGTTAACACGGTCACGAAGTGAGCCTGCGCAGTATACGGACGCGTACGTTGTATAATACAGTTGTGTTCGAAAAGTCTGGAGAAGTTTTCATTGAGAGAATGCCCCAGCGTGTGAGAACTGCATTAGCTCGGCGTCGCTTTGATGTATGAGTGGCTAGCACTCTGCTTTTGCTGGAATTGTATTTTCGTTTAGTCTTCTCCCAAACTACATTCGTTCGAATCTCAGCTAGAAGAGCCAGTGAAAGGTTTTCGTCACTCTCGAGGCGACAGCGTTCTCACGAGCTCATTAATTGACATTCGTAGAAGAATAACAGCATTCCCTGTTATAGTGTAGTTACAACGACTCTGTACGTATACCACGGTCTATTTGCGCATGAGGATGCAACTTAAAATTTTGTGAACTAGTTCAAAGAAAAGCATCTCGCAATGGAGTAAAGTGCTGAAGCTAACGATATGTGTAATTTGCGAACGAGGTTGCAATCATGCTCATCCCACAAAGAATAGCTTGGAGTCACTTTTCACATAAGCAAACGGAGAAATCACATTTTGGCAAGTTGCACGAAACGGTACAAAAGAATGAACCCAGCGGCCTCAGGTTCATTCATTTGGAGCCGTGCTGCGTTTATAGAAGCGCAAGTCATTGCCTTTTCCTTTTCTTCGCCTCCCTCTCTTTTCCTCCTTCCGTGGT
>JALIZH010023550.1:0-16457 GCA_030522465.1 Rhipicephalus appendiculatus | reverse complement strand
TGTTCCCTTTCTCTCCTCCTTCTCCCGGAGAGGAGAATGCCAGCGTGCGGGCAGGCTTTAGCCCAGAAAGGTGCACGGTCTGCAGCGGCCAGACAACACCTAAACAAACATATAGTGTGGCTACAAGGGGCGCGCAGATAGCGTGCACCACGAAGCTAATGTGTTGCGTGTCGTGCCACATGCACTCCGCTAAGCGCGCTTCGTGTTTACTTACCTCTAAAAGATGCATCTTTGCTGATGGGAAACTCCGTAACAAGTACTGCACAGCCCCCTTCATCGTCGAACGTCATCAACTTGCTTGTCTGCTCATCTACCTTGCCGTAAATGTCCTCTTGGGTAAAATATTTAAAACAAGCCGTTAGTGTTTGTACACCTCACAACGGAGATATGAAACAGTCAATTACGTATGTTTCCTGTAAATTCTACATTTCATTGAATATAAATGCACAGTCTCCCCCTAATTTTTTCTGCGACAATTTTGACTACATGGTTATCCAAAGAATCAGGGTTTTATTTTCGTTGTGAGTTTGAACTTTCAAGCTCATGGTTAGCAAAGTAAAGAGAGAGAGAGAGAGAGATACAATTTATTTACAGAAAGGCAGAGAGGTCGGCCTGATCTACAGTTTGCTCTGGAGAGCAACTCTACACTGGGGAGGGGGGGACAGGGGGAGCGAAAGAGTAATGAATGACGATGGTAACTTAGCAGAGTAGCGCTACATAAAATGAAGGAAACGTTTTACAGACAAGGGACCCGTAGTCCGAACACTGTAGGGGGGACCCACGATGAAGAAAAGCACGTAATTAAAAATGCGAACGCTAATGACATGAGAACGTATTATCAACAGAGCAGTTTTATACAATGACTATAGGAAAAAAACAACTAAGCAATAAAAATTAGCAATTAGTACAACTAAAACATTGAGACATTAACTACACAATTCAAAAAGGACAAAAAATAATGCTTTATGACAATATAAGGTATAACTTAGGAGTTTTTTAAATATAGAGATCAGTTAAAGATTTCAGATTGGGTGGAAGAAAATGACATAATGAGATAGCCGTAAGTGACAACGATGTCATGCCATAATTAGTGTGAACTCAGGGTAGTAATAAGCTTTGTTCTAATGAAATACAAGCATGCTTAGTGTTTTTTTAGTAAGTCACAGTTGACAAGATCGGAACTAGTGGACGGTTTATTATTTAGCAAAACAAAGCAGAAGAATTAAATTGAATAACTTACTAATAAATACAATATTACATTGTCTAGGTAATGGAATAGCAATAGAACGGCGAGGGCTGAAAGAGATAATACGGATTGCTTCGTTCTGTATGTGTTGCACTTATGAAATATATGAATGATGTATCTTCCCCCAAGTAGCTATGTCATATAAGTCTGTAAGGCAACACGCGCACCTACGTAGCTGCACACTTTGTTGATGCTGCAGCTGATGATAATGTTGAAATGCTGTGGAGCCTTCTGTAAGTGTGTAGAACCTTTACAGCATTCATTCGTTACCCATTTGACAGGCGTGACACCTGGTGCAACTCTACGCTTCTGGAACACAATATTACAGTTGTAAACGTCACTCCTCACCCGATAGGACGCCTGTGCAGGCTCTTTTTCCTAGAAAATTTAAGCACTGCCGTGTCTCTGTGGTAGAGCAGCTGACTGCCACGCAGGAGGCATGAGTTCCATGGCGGCTCAACAACAATGTTTATCCATTTTTCTCAAATACAAGGACGGGCTTTGTATCGCAAGCCGCCTTTTTTAACACCGAAGCTGTTTTAAGGTAGCCGTAATGTGTCCGACCCTATCTCGAAAAAACGTTGATGCGCCGTTGCCTAGCAACCGCTCGGCCTCGCACAGATGGCGTGACGTCATGTCAAGCCGCGTGTGTGCCGGGGTAGCAGCTGCGCGCCGACCGCGCCGGAGACAACTGCAACGACAAGCCGATCCCGAATAAAAAGCTATTGCTCTCGAGAACAAGAGGCGTCGAGGAACGTGCTGATTCTGAATATGGCAGCCTTGCACGAGAACGGCATACTGTGAATAACCGGATGCAGCGACAGGACCCAAGTCATCCGGCAAGCCGAGTATGAGCGACGCTGAGCGTGGTAACCTGAGGGTTGTAACCACGACGTCGTAACCTTGAAGCGGCCATGCTCAACCACGATATACTATAGGAAATCATGAGATTACCAGCTTCACCGTGTTTCGGCCTTGCGAGACTTAGCCTTGCGTAGCCTTGCGTACTTTTTCCAAGAACAGCTGCTGATGAAGCACTTAAGGCCTTCGGCTTAAAAGTCAGGGTTCCAGCCAAAATCAAACCCATCTATTGTATGTGGCAGCGAGGTATTATAGCACATAGACACGTCACCGTGAGAAACGGCTTCTGTAAAAGACACTGTGGCGACCTCAAGGTGGATGAGGAGTCATGTTAACAGATGTGGTATTGCGTGGCATAAGCGTAGCATCACACCAGCTGCCACCAGATGGGAATTACGTCACGAGCGGGTGTTCGACAGCTTCCAATCTATTTTCAAAGATTTAGCAACAAATCTTCAGTGCAATCATCACCCACAGCATCAACAAAAATGTAGCTACCTAGGTGCGCGTATTGCCTTAGAGAAACGTGTTGGGTACTTCGCAATTGTAAATTCAGTAGGGGCGCTAGGAGAGATTGAAACGGCTCTTGTCGAGCGAACAGTCGTTCTCTATTCTCGCGGCATTGTTGAGGTTCCCACGAAGAAGCGATGTATGGGAGGCGAATGAGGAGGCGATGAGAACCGGGCCCGATTACGCTATCGCGTTCCACTTTTGAAGGCGGAAGCTCAAGCGTCGTGTAAGGTTTTTCTTTGTTTCTTTAAAGTATCGGTTTTCAATAGGCTAGCTACTGACGCGGTACGATCAAAAATGAAATCTTTTGGTTATGTGGCATTTCATATTATGCGTGATTAGAATGCGATGTTAAATGGTGAAAAGAAAAGGATATTACCGTTGAGATATTTGTACGTTACAGCATTGTCTCTTTTGTGGGGTCGAGTTCTTTCTGTTTTCATAGTCACGTTCCATTTTATGCTGCAATAATAAAAAATGAAACTATATTACCATGATACACGTGATGTGTACGTCTGAAATTGGTATTAATCGGTCAATAGTAAATCCAAAAATAATGCATATGCGCCAGCACTCTCTATTCTGGACCTAGCTCAAAAAAAGAAACTGATAATAATACTTTTTTCAGTATGACAGCTTTTCTAAATTATTTTACTCCCGTCATACCTCGTGCGTTCTGGGTTCTCTAAAAAATGTAGAACAAGGCTAGTCCCGCCTATCCATCTCCACACATGTGCCTTATGTCTTGTTGGGTATTGGTATGGTATGGAAAAACTTTATGTATGTCCGTCGGGGCGTGAACTGGCATCAGCAGGCCCGCTCCCCACGTCGGGACAGATAGGCCTTGCCTCTCCCGCCACGTCGTGGGCCCGTTGGACTGCCCATAGCTGTTTTTTCAAATCCGGACTGCGCAGCGCAGCATCCCACTTGGACGATGTAACGTCCTCGTGGACCCGTAACGCAGGGGCACCGCCAGAGCATGTGTTCTAAGCTGGCAAAGTCTGAGCAAAGCACGCAAGTGTCTGACGATCTGAATTTCTGCGGGTAGATCTTGTGCAAGAGTGCGGGACTGGGATATGCTCCGACCTGATCTGAGTGTCAACGCCTGAGGCCTGTTCAATTTACTGTGTGGCGGCGTATACTTTCGCCTCGTAGATAAAAGTTCTTGGTGAGTTCATTATACGTGGTTGGAGGGTCTTTGTTGTCCAGAACCTCATCGCCGCTCCATTCGATAGCTACGCGGTTGCACGAAACAATAAAATATAGTTGCGAGAAGCTCCCTCCAGGGCAAAAAAAGTCAAGTTTGTGTGGGCATATGTTAAAAATAACATGAGTGCACTAAACTCCAGCTTTCTGTCTGCTTCAGTAACGAAGTAATGCCGACGTTGGTGCCTTTTGTGTGTTTTAGAGTCATTCCAAACTGCAGCGCTAAAGGGGCGAGTCACACGCAGGAGCTGTTTACTACACTGGAGATTAGTCTCTCATTCACATCCCCGCTTTGAACCATGATGGTCATTAGATGTGACCAATCGTCTTTGTAGTGATGAGGTGTTGTAATACTGTGGTCTGCCACCCTGGATATTGCTTTGAAGTGCGAAGCATTTCTTTTCCTCTTTTTTCCAAAGCAGTTCCGAGACCAGGCGTGGCTTGATTGCCACGCAGAATGCTTGGGTTCGATTCGTCGACGTTTTCCTCAATGATCTTGCGCTCTGCCAGAGACACGCGATATGGGCGCCGGTTAATAATACGGGAGCCGTCAGCCTGAATGCGGTGAGTAGCGGCAGTGGTCATACCAAGGGCGGGCGAATTGACGTCAAAAAAGAGCGATGTCGGTTCAGCAAGGTGAGCAAATCTTGTCTGTGGGCTTCTGTCAGATCGGGGCTTATGGTCGACGCCAAGGGTGTGGGAGAGTTGAGTGGCGGCGAGCTTGACTCTGGTAGTTCTTCTTGACTCGGAAGGGCAACGATTGTAACGGGAATCAACGTCAACCGCGCAAGTGACTGTGGATCCACACGGCAGCAGTAAGGGTTCGGGTGTTTGATTTAGGGCAGTAAGGAAGGCATACCCCTCGGAGAAGCGAATAAGGTCTGGAATAATAAGAATTCCTTGATGTAGCATATGGCCGTAAGGTAACACGAGCACTTCGCCATCCACAATGTTGCTGGAATTAATGCTTAAGATTTCGTCTTTGGATGGCCAAAGAACATAGCCTGAGGTGGTGACGAGACGAATGCGCCCTTCGTGTTCAGGCAAGGAAGAGTCAGTGGCATTGAGATGTACGAGGCGCTGACGACAAGATATAGAAGCGGACGTGGAAGACAAGAAGTCCCAACCCAAAATGAATTCATGGGTGCACTCACGGAGAACTGCGAAGACAATATGATAACGAATACCATCGATGCAAATACGAACCGTACAATGTGCGGAAGGGACAAATGATGGCGTTCGTCGCTGCACGGAGAGATGGGCCACAGTAAGGCGTGGTCCACTTTTCGGAGGCGGGAACAAAGGATCAGCGCGAATAATCGAAATGATAGCGCCAGTATACATAAGAGCTTCAACGCGTACACCTTCTACTAACACTACTAATAAGTTCGAAGGTCGCTATGAAGGACTTGTTGGCTGTCCGATGGATGCAGTTTCCCCTCCTAAAACTACATCGGGAAGTTTTCCGAGTGGGCGATCGGGACATGAGAGGCAGATCGCAGAGGCGACACTGAACGGCGACGTGGAGGTGGTGACCGGCGGCGAGGCTCACGCGAATTCACTGGGCTTTCAGCACTGTAAGAAGGAGAGGGCGAACGGTAAAGGGGAGAGTGGTAAGGCGGCCGTTGGTAGATCGGGGTTGGACGGACGCTTGCGCGTTACTCGGGGAGCGTAGCCACGTTGCTCATCCTGTTGGCGCCGTCGGCAAAACCGGGAGATGTGTCCCTCGGTAGCATTCACGTGCAATTCAAAAGCAAGGGTATATAAAAATTATTGAATGAAGTGCCACTGAACTTACTTTTTTTTGCACTAGCAACTTGATGCGGGGCTCAGTAACACTCTGGACCACGCCCATGTCGGCTGCTGGATTCAGCCGATTCGTGTGCTTGCTTTTGAGATAAGCCAGCATCGAGAACGCCTGCTCACAAGCATATGTCGTTACATCACATCAGCATATCCACAGCCTTATCCAAAATATGCGTGAATAAAGGAACCTCGCGTCCTCATTTCGGAGTCTGGCCGGCTATAAGCTGCTAGCGCGTTTCTGTTATGCACTGAGATGTGCTTATTGACACTCGGGCGTGAGTAATGGAGGCTCCTTAGATCGACAGCACATCGGGTTCGCCGTCTAAGTGACTTGGTGAGACCAGAACGAGAGAAAATTTTTTATCAGTGGATCACAGAACCCCGAGGAGGGGCCCTCGGAACCCACTTGAGAAACCACGCTCTAACCTATTGATGCCAAGTGAATGCATTGAATTGAATAAGGAAGCGTTCTTGATAAATATAGGTACAATTAATATCAAGTTCATTATGAAATGGTAAACAGTCTAAAGCGCCGTTTAATTATAGCACTTAATGATGTTTGTTCACCCCTGATTGTGTTGTCTATGTGTCGACGGACGCTGTGGAAGAAACTTTCCATTAGAGCTGAGCTGCGCCATCAGTAACCCAGAGATACTCGGACTGTATATGAACATCACTGCGCTATGTTTCTACGTGTTCATAGAAGCAATGCGATAAACAGAAATCTGACAGAAATCTGACACGTGAAGTCCAGCATTCACGTAGGTGACACTAGTTCACTTACTAGTCGTTAATGGTGTCATTTCGCACGCTGAATTCATACTTGTAGTTTTTGCCTTTTTCCAGCTACTTTTCTCGCCTTGTGACAGCTGTAGCCTGTATATGGTACGTTTCTTACTCTGACTACCCACGGTTCGTCGACTTCAGCTACCTGGAAAAAAAAAATGTGCGAGTGGTTTGTTGAATAATGCAAGGCCGAATACACGTTGACACAAGCACGTATGTCACAAATTAAGAAAATCAGCTTTGCGTTGTTAGAAAGTCACCACATGACGAACAACAAAGCGAATTCGGAGAATTTGAAGGAACATGAAGGAGGTTTCATGCTACTGGCGTAAGAATGCCATAAAATTAAAATTTTCTGATGAAATACAAAATTTTGTTTGTAGCATCTGTATAAAAACCACTTAAAATATCATAGGACCACGATTTGCGAAGTTTACATTTGTGCATCAAATACATATAAGTAGTGAGTGGCGAAATCCCCGCTTTGGAACTCCGTATATATTATGCTATCGACGTAATGAATCGTCCACTGCGTACTAAAGCTTTCAAACAGCATATCACGAGCACATCTTTCGAGTGTGTACGTGCTTTATTATGAGGATATAGCTAGCGTGATTTCACAAGCTTCGCCATAACGAGGCCTCTGAATGATAGTTGCCAGTTCAGCATGTAATAAAATTTAGAGCTCCTTTTTCTACGAGTCGCTTCTAGAATTTCGGGTCGCTTATCGCATTTCTTGGGCATATCCATGTTGTGCCTTGAAATAGAGTTATTTGACTGCTCGTGACGTTCACTAATAGTGCATCTGCCATTGATTTTCTGTAGTTGAACGTTGAAATCAAACATGCGTTTGGGGCGTTGACAAGTAACGCTATTCGTGCACTGGCAAACGTTCACATGAACAGACTGGAGAGCACCGTAACGACCACGTTAAAAAGCAAATATAGTTCTGCTTATTTTTGCAGTACAATATAATTAAATTTACTTTTCTAGCTTGTCTTCTAATCAGAGCGGCTGTTTTATTGCATTTAAAAGATTTCCAAGAATGAGACAATTTGTTAAACTACCGTTTCTTTTGAGCTATTTCACAAACGTCGCGCTGCTTTTATTGGACTTCTTTTGGACCAGGGTTGCCGTTGGAGGCTACTTTGCGCCAAATTGGCTACTTTTCGACCCCGTCTGGCGACAAAAATTTGCAGTTGGCTCCATGGCTATTTACTGGCTACTTTAAAATGCTGATTTGACGCATTAAGTAGCCATTTTTTCTCATTTTTGCAGACAAAATAGATTGTTTTCAAGCTTTTCTCTAGCTTCAGCGGATGCGTACGGTCGTCCTCCGCCCACCAGTAGGCTGGTGCGCATCGAGGCACCCTTACGCGACGCTTAGCGCGTCTCCAAATACGGAGTGGCGAAGTTGCGTGCATGGTGACGAACGCGTGGCCAGCTCGGTGCTCAAGCTTCCCGCCATCTATTGTGACGCTACGCGCGAGTTTTACGAATAATTTTGGTGCGCAGTACGTGTTCTGGTGTAAACTTGGGAAAACAGACATCTGCAACAAAATTTAGCCGGCCTGTTCATCTACAACTAGAATTTGGTCTGCAGCTTCAATGAAAATCTGTTTCAACTTACATGTTCCTATTTACTTGCTGGCTAGAATATTCTAATATAACTTTGTGTCTGGCAAGAGCTCATATTTTCTACATAAAATATATGCACGCGTAATGAATTTATCATTGTTCGTTCATTTAATTTATTTCCAACCTATCGGTGGCTTTCTATGGTCTTACTTATTCAAATGGTACTATTTATTGATCAATACTTTTAAAGAATCTGCTCATAATACCACTTCTGTTCCATTTGGCTACAAATGGCATGGCTACTTTGGCTACTTTTGGCTTGAGTTCTGGCTCCTTTTCAAGTCCACCCAACGGCAACCCTGTTTTGGACTTAGCTCACTAGCTCGGCGCTATCTGGCAATTCCGCTCTCAATAGACGGTGATAACCTGTTTTGCAGTATTCATTAGACAAGAAAATGCTAGAAAATGACACCCTGGTGATTTTTTAAATGCGTATCGTAATTTTAAGTGCGCAACACTTTAGGGGGGCGGGCTGTTGAACGCTGTCATCGTCGTATGCTGTCTTAGCATGTCGTAAGGCAGGGAAAACCACCTATAGCATATCCACTTGAGCACGCGCTAACGACAAAGAGAAGTCTACTTCCTCTTGTTGTTCGAGTCCTCCGCGTTGGAGCAGTGTTTATGGTGCTCATCTGCTGACCCGAAGGTTGCGGGTTCGATCCCAACCACAGCAGTCACATTTCGATGCAGGTGCAAATTCCAGTGGCCCCTTTAATGCTAGTGCACGTTAAAGAACACCAGATGGTTGAAATTTCCGGAGCCCTCCACTACGGCGTCTCTCATAATTATATCGTAATTTTGGGACGTAAAATCTTGGGTATTGTATTATTATCTTGTTCTTCGAGCGCCTTGATGATGATAGAAATAAACAGAAATAAAGAGAACAAAACACAGAACAAACTGGAAAAGAGAACAAGAAACAGAGGAGGAAAGACAAAAAAACGAATAGAAAAAGAAGCTGCCCAGCTCCGCACTTCCTTCAGGACTGGTGCCACTATTGCACGGTGTAAGAATATATAGAGACAGGGGCTGACACTCTCCCCGAAACGCGTCGAAAAGCGCAATCCCCGCGCGTCCAGAATATGTTCAGGCCATTATCAGTTATCTTGCAGCTTAGTCGGTGCTTCTTAGGTGGCGCTACAAAAGTCGGGGTCACTCGTCTCGGCAGCGACGCGCGAGCTGCTGATTCTGCGTCTTTTTGATGGCATGTGCGGCTACGCTGTATTGAAGCCCAGCTTTTAAATGCGAATGCATTTCTTAGTCCGGCTATGGGAGGCGTCCGGCGTTGTCCGCGGCGGCGTCCGCGCGCCGGCAGGTGTTATCTCTCCGCTCTCGCTCCCTCTCCCCATAGCAACAGCTGCGGGCGCGCGCGCTTATCCTCGCCCCTTAGCAACCGGAGCATGTGGTGCGAGAGAGAGTGTAGGAGAGGGGTAGGTGCAGTGCTTCACCACTCCTTCTTCTCTCGCCGTTCGCTCTCTCTCCTCCCTGCGCCCCACTCTCCCGTCCGCTCGCGCCTCACTCTCGACCGTTCGCTGGCTGGGCGCCTCTCAAGGCGATGGCAGAAGTCGGTGAAGGCGAAATCTCGGCGCAAGAAATGCATTCGCATTTCCTCACGATTCCCTTCGGGGAGGGTGGGGGCATTTTTTTTTGTTCATGTGTGTTTTATGCTCTTCTATCGACGAAGGTGGCATCAAATAGCTGAGAGGGTGTCTGAAATGGGTAGAGCGCGTTTTGTACCGAACTGCCGTTCTCGCTATCGGACTTGTGCGGAGCGTGTCCCTCTCTTCAAAGTGCCGTCCGACAATGATAGCCTGGAGCAGTCGCGCCGTGCAATTCTGAGGGCAGACCGAACTCTAATGCCTACTGACCATGTCTGCGCTAAGCATTTTTTCAAAGGACACGATTCCAACCGCATATCACGCAGAGGTTAAGGAAGGTGCTACTGGACGCGCCAAAGAGGCATGTTTTATCTATGAATGACATTCCCACCTAATTTCCGAACTCTTCCAGGCACTTCACACAGCCAAGTAAACCCAGAAAGCCACCCCGGAAGAGAGAACGTCCTGTGCAAGCGCCCAAACGATGGCGTCAGGAAGTGGGCAACATCGATGCGACGCATAGGCGTGTACAGGGTTCACCATCAGGAGGGGGAAGGGGGGTCACGCTCATCGCCGCCCCCCGGTCAAAGTGCGGGGGGAGATTTTGCGCCCCCCGCCTGCTTCTTAGGTGAATAAGGAGGGCGACCGCCCCGCGTGCTTCCCCTCCCCTCCCCGTGCGCGCGCCTATGATACGACGTATCAATGTTGTCGCATCGATGTTAATAATATAACAATGTACAGTAATACATAATATTCAAAAATATCCCAAATATTATCCGAATAGAGGGATATTAATGATTACTGAGGGTTTACGCTCTAAAATCACGATTTAACTACGAGGGACGTCATTGTGGAGGGCTATTGACTATTTTTTTGACCACCCGGGGTTTTTTAACGTGCACCTATGATCTAAGCACACGGGTGTTCTTTCCATTTCGCCCCAACCGAAATGCGGGCGCCGTGGCCGGGAAATATTTTGATGTAGGGATAGCACGCTGGCTAACGTTATTTAAGATTAATATTATTATTACATTTTTGGCATGGATCAATGCATTGAACAGATGAATCTACAAATGCGCGCAAGCGGAACTCGATGGGCTTTGAGTACTGCCCGATCGATCCGTTTTGACGACATTCACTCTATGCACGAGTCATTTTCACGTAAACGAAGTCCTCAAGCCTGGTACACTTTTTATTTTAATATGAAATAACAAATTTCCTTCGCGCTTTGTGGTGTTACTCACACCACTACGAGCGAAAACTTGGGGAGGTAGAGAAATTTGAAGTCGCCAGATAGTCGCCAGCACTGCTTCCCTGGATGGATGGATGGATGGATGGATGGATGGATGGATGGATGGATGGATGGATGGATGGATGGATGGATGCTATGAGCGTCCCCTTTAGAATGGGGCGGTGACATGTCTGCCACCAGGCTCGAAAAAAAAAACGGAAAAAAAAAACAATAGGGTAAAAAAAGAACTTCCTTGTTTCATGTTGGCCTAATGCCTTATCTACATTGATTAAATCTATGTTATTATACCAAAAAAAATATAAATTCACGGTACATCTCTCTGCCTCCTAAGGCAGAATGACCTTATTTTTCCCCATTATTTATTTTTGTACTTTATCTCTACTTTTCTGCCACCAATACTCTAACCGTCTCTTACTTATTTCTATCGCGGACGTGTTCAGCTTTCGATTGTTGTCCCTAAAACCCAAGGCTTCATGTTGAATATCGCCACATTCAATCCGTTGGCCGCGGTCTGTTGGCGGCGGCGCCATCTAACGGCTCGCCGCAGAGGCGCCCAAGAGACCGAACATTTTATGGCCGCTCAGGCACGCGCAGTGTCATCACCTGAATATTCTTGCACCGTGCACTAGTGCAAGCTGCCTCAATTTTTTTTTCGCTAGTTGACTACTATTTAGGCCTACCTTGTGGACGTGATTCACAGAACTACACGGCGTGCCATATTATCCTTCTAACGTGTCATAGGCCGGATGCGACGCCGCAGCTCCAGAAGCGGTGTATTGTCCATCCCATATATTTCTCTATCCCCACGTTCGCCGTACTGCTTGAGTGTCTAGTGAGCAGTCGCGAGAGTTCTCTGAGGGGCTGATCCTTGCCTCAACGAAAGCGTCCGGAAGGAGCACATTTTATGTCTTTGTGTATGACAGTATATGTTTTCGCTATTCGCTGAACGGAGCAATGCGCAGCCAGGAAGCAGTCTGCTCTGAAGCTAGGTTCTCGAAAACTTGAGAGCCTTAGAATATATATCCTAAACCAGTTATTTACCCTTCTTTGTTTGCTTCTACGGTTTCAACAAATAAGGATGAATAGGGCATTAATTACTGCATTTTCGCTATCACCACAACAATATGGCCCAGGTCAGATCCTTGCTGAAATAAATAAACTAATATGCCTATACAATTCGCAGTGAGTGTTGGCAGTTGTAGTCGTTTTATAATTCTATAAGCAAATGCTTTGACATTTTTAAAGGAGCCGTCAAATTCTTTTTGAACATGTTGCCCATTTTTGAACATGTTGAACATGTTGAACATGTTGCCCAGAAAATGTTGCCCATTGGTAGTCGAAGTTCTTGTGAACATGTGAGACAAACATTCTTGCTCATCACGCGGCAGGGAATGGGTCATTAGGTTCAAAGTCAGCTGGAAATCACTCGCTCTCCTCTCGATAACTAATGCCGTTCAATCCCTACTGCTTTATAATGTCGCGACCATTGGCTGAGTTGAGCGTCGTGAGCTGCATAATTAATTACTGCGGCACCTACTCATTCCGGCACTGTAGTGCTAGAATTACACACAACACAATTATTCCAGCGCGCTTCTGATCACGGGGAGAGTGAGCGGTGCATTGGAATGAAGAAGGAAAAGGAAGAGCTTAAGGTCGTGACGCGCGCTTGCGTACCGGCGTAGCTTCTTGGCCTCTTGCCATACCCCGCCCCCCTTGTGTAGCTTTCAGCGCGCTCCTTGGGGTGAAAAGAGAGAGAAAAGGCTTGAAGCGGGCAACAAATCCTTGTAACTCCGCTCGTACTTTACGTATTCGAAAATTTTTCGCAGCAAACGCAGCAAACGATTTTCGCAGCACACGATTCTTGAGGCAGTAAACTTCGATAGCAAGATCATTTCATAATCACTTGCAGAAGTGTTGCAGGGCCTCTAAGTTGTCTACTACTATTTTTTTAACTTCATGAGGATACCGGGAATAACCGAATTCAAGAAAAAGGCAAAGTGATGGCGTTATGTCTGCACTTCCTGTTCTGCAAATACGCCAAGATTTGTGACCATATTGGTTGACAGTGAACTATAAACGCAACGTCAGCTTCCTTCGCGGATTGAAGCTATATTAGTAATGCTTCTCGTTGGTAAGCAATGCTGAGAAATGTTATATGGTCTATTAAATGCTGAGGTGTAACGACGTAGAATACATTTGCATGTAGTCATGGGTGTCTTCATTCAGTAAATAAATTATACAGAGCGTTTTCTCTTAGCGAGTCCACAATTTTCAAAATATAACTTGCTTTAGGGTTCATTTTCACTCTGGATCTATAATGGGTCTATAGCGAACTTGACTTAAAAGGCAGACTGTTTCAATTAGTTCGTTACTTTACTAAATACCTTCATTAAGTTTTCTAACTTTTATTTTTGGGGGGTAGTCCGCCTCGGTGGAACAGTGGCTAGGGTGCTCGGCTGCTGACCCGAAGGTCGCGGGTTCGATTCCCGGCCGCGGCGGTCGCATTTCGATGGAGGCGAAATGGTAGAGGCCCGTGTACTGTGCGATGTCAGTGCGCGTTAAAGAAGCACCAGATGGTCAAAATTTCCGGAGCCCTCCACTACGTCTCTCATAATCATTTCCTGGTTTTGGGACGTAAAACCCCAGATATTATTATTATTTTTGGGGGAGTATCTTGTATTAGCGGAATTGGAAATCATCCTCAAAATAGTCGACCAAGCAAAAGAAAGTTTCCTTAACTTTTTAGCGCCTATTACAAGGCGACAAAAAGTCACTCTGGCATGCGGCTTCCCACGGTGACTCAGCGGCAGAGCGCGCCACTGACGTAGTGCGCTCCGCCCGGCGCTTCTCGTTGCGCGATTAACGTCACTTGAGGCCAAGACGGGCAGCAGGTGGTATCGCTGCCCTCTGCAGCATGTGGATAGCCGCGTGTAGACACACTGGGTGTGTTCCAATACTCAGCGTAGACGGCAAAATAGACAGCTAAGTGGACAGCGGCCATCTTAAGTCCCATTCCAATTCTCACGTAGCCGGCAAAATAGACAGCTTCGCGAAGACAGCATCGGAGACAAATACGATGCAGGCTACTTTGCTGTCCAAACAAGATGGCGGCTCAGCGAAATGGCCAGATAGCTCGGATCTCGCCGATATGGTCGTCTGCGCATAAGCAGACGCTTTTTCCAGGCGCTCAATGTAAACTACGTTAAATTTTTCATACATTTGAACACGAAAGAAGCTAAAGGAAATAACCGTTACGTTTGTTTTTCTTAGCTTTCTCTTCTCGACGCCAGGTACAGGCCCGTAACCAGGAATTTTTTTCGGGGGGTGTTTTTGTGTAGAACGGCTAACTTTGGCAACTGGTGGTCGATGTGAAGGCTGTGAGTACTTTAGTATCACTCGAAAAGTTGAAGCATTAAAAAATTTCGGGGGGTGTCAGAACCCCCTCAACCCCCCTCTAGTTACGGCCCTGGACCAGGTGGTGTCACGTCGCGTAGACGTCTTCTAGACGCGTTCCATTTCTTGGACGACATGGGCTCGATGCCTTCTTCTAAGCTGTCAACTTAGACTGTCTACGATGATGTCCAGAATTGGAACACAGCCATAGTCACTGGCTGCGGAGTGAAGCGAATCAGAAAGTAATAGCGCTGTCCGCCCGTCTGGGCCTCAGATGACGTTAGCCTTGTGACGCAAAGCGCCGGGTGGAGCGAACTACGCCAGTGGCGCTCATCACCGCTACGTTACGATGTGAGCTGCCTGCCAGGGTGATTTTCACAGCGAAAGCTGTTATGAGATCACAACAAGAGCTGTTTTAGGAGCTTGCTCCTTTTGCTGGGGAGTATTCTCTCGTCCCTCCTGCCACATACGCTACTTCTCATTTCTTCCGCTCGACGCGCTAGAGGTGCTATGACGATGGCGCTGCCATCACGGTACAGCACATGCAAGGTAACCATTATGCGCCATGACGATGGCGCTGATGACGATGAAGAATAAGCGCGTTCCAGACCACAAATTCTCTTTCTGCCATCACGGCACAGCACATGAAATGCACCCACTATACGTCATAACGACGACGATGACGCTGACTTAGTGCACTTCGCTACCGCTACTCATCATGAACACCGAAGAAGCCGTGGCAGCAGCGCCGGAGGGCTCGCAATGCAGCAGCAGCGCGGGCTCGCCGCCAAGACCCTGCGGTGAGAGCTCACGAGGCTGAAGAGAGACGCCAGCGCCGACAGCAAGCACAAGACACTACCAGCACCGAGGCGGCGGCAACAGCGAGGGCCTCGCGATGCCGAAGCTAAACGGGCTCTTGGACAAGCGGACCCGGAGGCGGCACGGGCGCAGGCCACAGCAGCGAAACGGGCGCAAAGACAACGGACCCCGAGCTGAGAGTCACTTCTTTATATGATGATGATTGAGCAGAGGCACATAGCATTCACGGTTTACAGGATTTAACCTCTGGAGCAAGCTCCTTCATCATCATTCACTTCGTGGATATGCTGTGATTTTTTGCGCCGTAGTTGTCCGCCGCCGCCGCCGCCGGTGTCCGTAACCACGATCGCGTACATAAGAAAAAAAAAACACTATATAAATAAAAAGGACTTAGGACAGAATGGAAATCGAACCCGGGCCCTCTGCGCGGCAGCCCTGTACTCTACCACTGAGTTACGCCGGTGCTTGAAACTGCGTTGCAAACTGACCCTATGCAGGCTTGATGCCGGGTGTAATAAAGCGTTTTAGAACAGTAAAGTAACAACCAGGCATCACGCAATGCGAATTGCGTAACGAGTGGGTCGTTCAATGCTCCAAGCCCATTACAAAAGCCTCAGGCATAATTCTTCATCGTCGTCAGCCACAGCATCAACAAAGTGCACATAATGCGTTACAAGTGTGTAGCGGGTACCGCGCTTTTCCGAAGAATGACGAATAATGGCACAGTAGACGCTTCCCCACTACACAAATGTTATGATGGTTTATGGCGTAGTGGGTACCACGCAAATGAGCTTGTAGTAGTTGCTCCAAGAGTGTTTAAAAGAACTGATCTTGCCAAAAAGGCCGCTCTTCCAGCTGTCGCTGTGACTGTGCTGCATGTTACCGCGCAGGCCTGGCGTTTTTTTTTTTTTTTCCTCGCCTGGTAACGCGCGGGAAGATTTCTGAAGGAGAAACATTTTTTTTTTGGTGGGGATATCTGGAAGCTGATCTTCAATTCTTCTAATACAACATGCCCCCAAGTATAATTATTAGAAAAGTCAATCAATGTATTTAGGAAAATACCGACCTAATTAAAAAGTCTGTTTGTAGCCTGGCGCCCGCCATAGCCCCCATATTAGACTCTGGGCCAACATAAACCCAAAAATCAAGTTGGTTCCTCTGAAAGTGTTCCACCTTCTCCGGAAAAAAAAAAACACACGGTGCAACAATGACATTAAGAGTACTGGCGTAATACCGGTAAAACACTCATGGTGTCATGTCCACCGTCTGTGATAAGGAATTTCTCTAACCAAAATAAAGAGGGTGAATGAGAAACAACTACTCCTTAGTAATTGGCAGGTGT
>JALIZH010023547.1:50000-88289 GCA_030522465.1 Rhipicephalus appendiculatus | reverse complement strand
CCAACACTGAAAAAAAAAAGAGAAAGAAGTGCGTACGGAATGTCCCAGGAGAAGGAAGCATTGACAAAAAAGCGAGTGGTGCTTCCAAATAGTTACTTTCGCTTCTACCAGAGCTTGAAAGAGAGCACTTGCCATGCAACGCCACTTTCTTTTAGGCCTAGTGCCGCTAGCAGAAGAGACCCAGTGTGGATATGGAGGAATAAAAGTAATAAGACGCATCGGAAACGTTTCGGCGTAGATTCTCAAAAGGGAGCGTTTCGGTTCTCCAAAATCTACGAAAGCAATCAAAGGCCGAACATAAAGTCATCATTAATACACACTGTTAGGTGTGTTGATCTTCATACACCACCCCCACAACTTGTCATTGTTATGGAAAATGCAACTGCAGTCTTGCGAATGCAGTTGTTTCATCGGCTTTAGTGTTATACATCATCATGAAATGCGCACGCAACAATTACGTCTAGAATTTTTGGCTAACCAAACGATGGATGACATGGTCAACAAAACATAAATTCCGGACAACATATTGTTAGAACCCCTGGAGGAGTCTTAGAATGCCCCCGAATGCGATTATTCTTTTACGTCTATAGCTAACTCTACAAATAAGGAGGGGGGGGGTGTATCTGCATGGGTCTGCAAACCTCACTTTGCGTTTGTGACAATTGTCAGATTACTCCTTGACACAACGGTGTTTCGTCAATGTCTTGGATACTTTTGTATACTTAGTTGATTTCGTTAGACGAAGAGCACGCAGGCCCACTACGAAGAGTGTTCCCACGCCATCTACGAATTCGTCTGTATGTTTACTACCTTGGCCATATGGCGCTATGTGCGTCAACACTGCGATTGGTCCCTTATCTTTGAAAAGGATGCATATACGTCAAAAGTGAAGCTCACAAGTGAGCTTCAGTATCGTGTATCATTCATATACCGAGGGCCTTAGGCATCGCGAAGTACGGCAGTCAAGAAACGTGGGTTTCCCACGGTACCACCGCACCCGTTGCTTCAAGCAAGCTTGGCGCCCATTGTTCATGCAGTGGCGCGCGCTTGATGAGAAACGTGTGCAATTATTTATGCAAGCGTATGCATTTGCCAAGGCAAGCCGCTGCCATACGCGCAAGCTCTCATCGAACCCGTCTCTCGGGAATCAAATTAATCTTCTCGGTTATAGAAAGTTTCCTTCGTGGACGTCCGACGTGCCTAGCGAGACAACCGCTTCTGCTTGCGCATTGTACGGTGAAGGTAAGCTTACAACGACAGAAAGTGGAGCTATAGTTGGTAGAGATTCATCACGCAAACGGGTAAGGCATGCAGAGACGGTCAGACGAGAGAAGCACACAGCGCTAAAGCCATTTGCGTATTCTGGGTGTTTTCTCGTGCGTGCGTGTCTGCACGCCTGATGTTTCTTCGCGGTAAGCTTACTCGGTTTTTCAGCAACTTGCCAACTTGTGCATTCTTTCCGTCGTGATAAAGCAGCGTCGAGATGCGTCAGATTACACAACTTGGCGCCTAGCGCCTCGCAAACTTCCTGACGCGTGGGTAAAATCATACTACTTTACATTCCGAATGCCTTGCATCTCCGAAACTAGCCACGCTTCCAAATTGGTATTCATTGCAAGAACCGTAAGAATTCGGCCTAATTGAGCGTTTTGCAGCACATTACAATATTCTCTTACTCTATAATTAAACTTCTTAGAAGAGTTTATAATTCTCCCTTTTTTATAAACGCATCACTTAAATTTATTATTATTCAACAAAGAGCATAAAAACATGTGTTCGAGAACATGTGCTGCGTAGCTGTAACAATATCGTGAAAGTTAAAAACATAATAAAGCTCGCTGACTTAAAACCTAAACGCGTTTTTTAGTCATACTGCCTGTATATATAGACGGGATATTCATTGAGATAAGGAAATCCCGGAACTGCATTTCGCGAAACTCATGTACCGCTTCTATCGAACATCTCTTGTCGTCACTCTCACGTATTCTCCAACCACAGCAACATCGAGGCCGCCGCTATGTGCGAACACAAGGCATATGACAATAAAAACAAAACTCATCTAAGAATATCATGGCATAAAGGAAAGTTTATTGGACAAGTGTACACAAACACTGCAGGCACTTATACACTCAAACTTCGAAATGGCGTCAGTAGAACTTATACAAACGCTAGACGGAATTTTAGACAGACTTCTATAAAACACTGTGCGGTACTAAGAAACTATGGAAGACAAGGAAATAACACTTGTTTGAGACTAACAGCAACCCCCAACGTCTTTCAGATGCCACCACACATACTCTCCACAATTGTGATAACCAGATAACTTGATTTCGTAAGCGTCTTGTGTCTAATTGTTACTCAATTTAAGTATAATTTCACTGTTGTGCAAGCGTTTTATGTTCTGCATATGACCTTTACGTATACTTTGTAATATTGAAGGTGGAAATGATATTGCTATATTATTGGTCCATATATATTCGGAAGCTCCGCGATGAGGTTTTATAGGCTGCGAGGAGCCCCATCTTGACAGATGACACCCTAATGCATTTAGCTGGGCTAGTTGGCATTGACTGAATGATTCTACCAGGGAACACGCACAAGGACACACAGAAAGAGGCAGGACAACCACTAGACTTCAACTCAACCGCTTGACTCAACCGCTAGTTGAAGTCTAGCGCTTCTCCTATCTCCTACTCTGTTTCCTTGTGCGTGTTCGCAAGCATCCCATCTGGACGTTTCAGATGTGTGATTAAGTTCAAGGATATGTAATCTAATGACTGGCGGTCCGTCAAATAATCAAATAATGAGCAGTAATGTAATGCAGACACGCCAACCAAAAAAACATAGGAGAAATTTACGCGCCTATATTTCTTAATTTTCCATCAAAGCTCTAACTAGATCTATGAAAGCACGTTAAGCTTTCTCGTAATATCCAGTTGCTAAGAAAGAGGCATCAATCGTATTCTCTTTTTTAAAGGCGAATGCATTTCTTAGTCGGGCTATGTCAGGCATCCGGCGTTGTCCGCGCGCCGGCAGGCGTTATCTCTCCGCTCTCACTCCCTCTCCCATAGCAACAGCTGCGGGCGCGCGCGCTTATCCTCGCCCCTAGCAACCGGAGCATGTGGTGCGAGAGAGTGTAGGAGAGGGTAGGTGCAGTGCTTCGCCGCTCCTTCTCTCGCCGTTCGCTCTCTCTCCTCCCTGCACCCCACTCTCCCGTCCGCTCGCGCCTCACTTTCGACCGTTCGCTGGCTGGGCGCCTCTCAAGGGCATGATGAATGTAAATAAATGGTTACGGTACAAATCCTCGTCTCGTCATTAATTTACGCCATTAAAATTACTACGCCGTGTACTCTCGGCGTGAGAAATGCATTCGCATTTCCTCACAATTCCCTTCGGGGAGGTGGGAGCATTTTTTTTCAGAATTCTTCTCTATTTAAAGCTTATCCAGGAGGGCACACAAAAGTAACACACGCCTAACGTTGGAAGAAAGCAAACAAATTGACTTATGTAGGAAAAACTAGCAGTTGTTCGGAAGCTCCTTAGAAATGGGACGCACGGGGCGTTCGGCGAGCGCGGCGTTTCATTGTCCAGGCAACGGACCAACCACTGGACGGACGACATGGTGAAGGGATGGTTTCACGCGTTTGCCGATTTGAGGGGAGAGGGCAGAGTCGAAGAAAGAGGGAGAGGGATACAAATCTGCCTCCATTTCGCATGCGTTTGAATTCTCGCGCTTTGCGCATCGTGCAGGCGCCATCCGCATTCCAGCGCTCGTAAAGCTCATTTATCCTCGCGCGTGAGGGGGAGACGCCACAGCTGGCACCGTGCCAGGGAGCTTCAACGGCGATGGCGACGCTGGGGTGCCGGCCTAAGGAGCGTCGTTCCTAAAAACACCAGCGCAGCAACAAAACACTTTTCCATCTCAGCGGTAATGAGTTCAACATGCACTTTGAGAAAATCACGAACTCACGCTACTTGTGGGCTAATCGAACGTGAGTCGCGTCATGTAGAAGGCGTGACACGATGCAGTTTATCAGTTTCCGAAGACATTTACCAAATATGGGTGAATTCAATTGGGAAAATATAAAAGCAAATAAAAATTGTAGAAAGCAGCACTTTTTGAAATTTTGTTTCGCCCGGGCTTGACGTTGATTTAACTCACGTTATTCCACATCAAAATATTGAACTTATAAAAAATATGTTTCGTTTCGAAATTAACTTGTTTTCTGCGCAAGTAAATCTGCACTCGCAACCGTCTCCGTAAAGCCAGCGTCAGAGCTATGAGTTCACAGCCATCCTGTGTTCCGCTGGGAACGAGCAGTCTTCTGGTGCGGCTAAAAGAAAAGACTTAATCTTTGCACAAGTTTAAATGGTTAGAATAATAGACTGCTGGGCGAGATGGTATTCCACTATCAGGAAAACTGCGTGAAAAACATGGACGAAGGGAGAATGCGCTTGTGCTGTTCATCTCTCCCTTCGTCCACGTTTTTCGCGGAATTTTCCTGATCATGATTAAAGGGGTACAAGCAAAAATTTTCGCCTCGCATTTTTTTCCTGGAATGTTTTGCAGGGAGCCTGTTAGTCATAGCGCGATACATCGTATGCTGCAGCGCACGATAGGTAATTAATTACTGGCTCCTCATCACCGACGATTGTCACTTTCAGTTTCAGAGAGCTCCAGAAACACAAGCCGCCGGGTGCAACTGTCACCACCTAGCGTGTGCAACGCTCGACCACGTCTGCACACAGAACTGTGACGCACTTCCGCATGGTCCGCATCAAGAAGTCCTTTCGAACAGGAAACGGGATAGCAGTGTCTTCAAACACAAAGCTTTGAATGCGTCATCCGCGGCTGTGGGCTCGCAAGCAGCCGCCGAAAAGTAGTCTGCTGGCGCATGTACGGCGAAAAAGAAATGTCGACTATGAAGTCATCATAACTTGTTCTAACGAGCGCAGCCGGGAAGTAGGGGGATCGCCGTCGTCAAGGGTGTCACTGCCGCTGGCTGCGGCGTATAGCGCTCGATCAAGTACGTGAACGAGAACATTAATATGAAATACCTTGCAAGTCTTACTCGCCGTTGATATTTAGCAAAGGATATACGCATGTACACGGGAATCAATCCCACAGGCTTCAGACACCTACCGCACTACGCTGAAATGATGCCAGTCTACTTTGCCGTTTATGGCTGAAAGTGGCTTTCACGAAGTCATTCTCCTTTTGAATCGAAATGACCGACAACCCTTTCTGTGACAGCTGTGGTAGCGAGGAGACATTACAGCACATATTCTGTGACTGTCCTCGCTAGAATGCGCAGAGAACATCACTAGCAGCCGCTCTACCTTGCATAGATCAGAGACCGATGATGGCGGTAACCATTCTGGAATATCGACCGGAGAGGTCATGGCGGTTGAAGGCGACGAAGGCAGTGCTCAACTTCTTGAAGGCAGCAGACTTGCACAGGCGATTGTAGACTTAAGGCGTTATGATGACTGTGAAGTGTGACTTTGAGTGTGCGTGCTCTCTCCTCTCTCTTTCTCCATCTTTAACAGTCCTCCACCCCTTTCCCCTGTGTAGGATAGCATACCAGTCCTTCTAGACTGGTTAACATCCCTGCCTTTCCTTTTCCTCCTGTTCCTTCCTTCCTTCCTTCCTTGTGTCAGTACCCCTTGACACTACATCTTTAGTACGTGCCCATCACTTTGAAAACTTCACATTTCGAGCTAAAAGAGATTAATGTGGCCGCAAAATTCTAAGCCTTTGGTCAAGATAGACGACGACTTACGATTTGATAATTTGTCTTTGCATGTGGTGTAATAATGAACAATGATCGTGAAGACGTCATTTTGAGGTGATGGGAAGTTTTTGCTGGTGCTCTGATGTCGCGTAACCGCCTAGCAAACTGGGCGAGCTGCCCAAAAACATTTTTACCAACATCGGAGGCGTCATGAAGGAGCTACATTATAGAAACAGAGCACAAACGTTTTGCGCTCTAACGCCTAAGCTTCAAAAGCGTCGAGGAAGCTTGACGTATCTAGCGTTCTTAGAGAGCATGACGTGTGTTTGTATATCTGAAGTGTTTTTTTTCCTTTTCAATATGTTTTCTTCTCTTGTGTAATTAAAATACATTTTATTATTATCCTTAGTAATATATTAATGACTTATTTGTTTATTTATTTATTTTTATCTCACTCTGTCTCTTTCTAAGCACATATTTCCCCATCCCTGTGCAGGGCAGCATACCAGATCCTAGCATCTGGTTAACTTCCCTGCCTTCCTCTTTCTTTCTCTCTCTCTCTCTTAATGTATTTGCTGTATTCTATGTAAAATAAATGCTGGTCAACATTTCATTTCCCTGTTCCCACATTTCGCCGTTAACTATCCTGATGATCTATTACTTCAATGATCTTTTGGCTACCGGCATGTTCCTGTTCATCATTTAGCATGTACACCAAGGTCGGGTACCACGTGTGCCTTGAAGTCAAGCCCTGCCTTGTGTTTCTCGTTTCCGTGTCTTTGTCAAGCTGCTGACAGTAGCTTTTCGCCCTGAAACCATTCCAAATATATTTCGAAAATATAAAGAACTTAAATTTCAATTTGAATATGCCGGAACATGCTCCTTCAAGCACTTTAAGACATCCACGCAAGCTATTCCTCTCCGGGCGAGATTTTGCTGGCAGCCAATCGATGTGGCAAGCAGGAGACGAGAATACACCGCATTAAAAATGTACACAAAACTAAATTCAGATGAAAGAGGCACAAGTTCATTGGAAACAAAAATCTGGCAGGGTCATTTGTGCATTCGCCTTCGAGAACTCGAAAGCAAAAGCCATCGTCTTCTGTTTCTTCTCAGTTAATATATTGATACTCCAGCTACCCTCTCCGAAAGCCTTCTGCAGCTAACGAGGTTCACACTACCTCCAGGAATGGAGGCATTGCAAGCTTTGTGCACCTCAGCTGGTTATGCACTGCCTCTGTGATCGGCAAACTTTTCACAAAGCGATGATGTCAAGTCATGACGTCAACATGCGACGTCACGTTATATGACGTCACATGAGGGCGTCCACAACATGACATCGTGATGATATTGCATGTCAGGATAAGGTGAGCTCGTGATTGCGTCATTTTTGGCGTCGTCGTGACGTCACAATTTTTGGCGATAATTGACGTCGTGGGGACGATATATCGTCACCACGACGGTGGCGTCATCACGTAACGATTTCTTGCACCATTTGCTTTGACACTGACGCTGAGGTACGACGGTCGACGTCAACGGTCAATTATCTTGTTTTATAAGGCATCAAAGGCATTCGCATTAATAATTCAGGTTTCACAGCGCATTCGGTATACCGGGTAAAAGCCAATACAAGTATTATAACTTATCAGTACTTGTAGCTGCACGTGTTGATACATACTAAGGAGGTAACTGGAGATTGAGCTAAGACACGGACACGGAAAGACGAACGATCTTCCCGATTTCTTTCTGTGTCCGTGTCTTAGCTCACGCTCGTGTTCCTAACGACGCCGTGGAGAAGCTCTCAGAAACAGCTCGCACTCGCTGAGCACCGTTCGTCTACCTATTTCACAGTTCATTCAAATTCAGACACGCCCTTGGGATTTCTTCACATATTGGGACCAGGTTGAAGATAAAAAGAATACGATTGAAACTTTGTGACTTCCGTAAAGCTGCATAATGAGTTTTTCTTGTTGCTTTTTAAGCGTCGAATCCAGTCGCGCGTGTCTCGTCCTTTGAATGAGTGTTTTCTCATTCTGAAATAAAAGATACGCTGACATTTTGCGAAATTCGAGTTCTCTACATTTTATTCGGATATTCTGGCAAATTTGGTGAAGTTATGTATAAGGAACAGTCACTGGGTCGTCGCACTTAACGAGCGCCTGCCTGTCGTTAGCGATAACACTGCACGACCACATCATTCGGCTTTCGAAAGGCCATTTTCACAGAAATGTTGGTCATTGCTTCGTCTCTAGTGTACGGGGCTGCATACACTGTAAGTTAGTAATTCATAAATAATAGCCAAGGGAACAATGACAGGTTTCTAAAAGGGAAACGTTGAAAGAGCGGCTAGTGTCTGTCCCCATTAAACGGACATTCGTTCGTGATGTGTTGTTGCTTAAATGTGCTACTAAAAAATTGGCGAAGCTTACACTAAACCGCACATGTCTGGAAACAGCGAAACTGGACGATTCTGAAGACTAATCTGACTGCTTCTAGGTTGTTTCTAGAACTTATCTAGGTGATGCAGGTTCCAGGTTGATTCTAGGTCCTGGTGCTAGGTGATGCTAGGTTGTTCATAGGATGATTCGAAGTGCAAAGAGGTTAGAGTTTAACCACAGACAACCACAGGCACAACACGGATGTCCAAACTCCAGAGATAGAAATTTGCGCTGAAACGAAGTGTTTGCACCTCCCATAGATCTACGGGCATGTCGTTGTTGGCGTAGGCCTTCCATTGCTTCGGGGTCTTCTCGCAGCCGCCATTGCCGTTCTTGTTCCCTAGTATTCTTTCGTTGTACGTACTCGGGGTCTTCGCCTCGCCGCCGTCACTTCGCAGCCATTTGTTGGGCTAACTGTTGCCTTCTTCATTTTTAATGGAGCAGTGGTGAGTAGTTGGATTTAGCCAATATTTGTGGCACATACTCCTTTATGATTATAGTTTTATTGCGATAGCAATTATATGGACACTCTCGGCTGATTTTCGCCATCGCCGTCTGTCGACGCCGTCATATCCCGGATATGTATATGTATGTGTATATATAAAAAAGGCATAAAGAAAAATAAATCAGTTGAAAAAAATTCCAAACCACCTGACCGGGGATTCGAACCAGCGACCCGTCGCTCCGCAGCCTGCTGCGCCAGCCAGCACAGCCACACGCCATGCTCGTGCCAGCGATATAACGGCGAGCTATTCATGTGCACCATTTGCCGCTCGCGGTACGCAGATCTCGGAACCGCTTGACGTGTTTTCTATCAGATAACGCTTTTACAGTTTCTTCCAAATTGAAAACTGCCCTTGAGATGCGCACGAAAAAGCACCACTCATCATGTAGAAGGAAAACGAAGAACACCGGGCAGACTTGGCGTCACATGCCACCGCGTGGCAGGAGACGCAGAGGGATCATTCCAAGTGCCGCAGTTTAAAAGAAAAAGAAGTATCAAACAGCGCCGAAAAGTCATATAATCATATAATCAATCCTTGGGCAATCCCCCCTGAGTAGGTAGGAGCCATGTCAGAGGCAACAACAACATCGTCGGCTTCTGCATTGTGGACACTCGCAGCGCGTTGCTCAAATACAAACACGTAACAACTGCGACAGTTGTTATTTCACGCTTGTCCTGTGTATACCTATGCGTCCTTTTCGAGCGTTTTTCTTTGTGCTGCGGCGGCGCGTTGCAAGTATCGAGCTGCTTGTCGTTCTTCGTGTGACAAACTAATTTCTTGCTATCGCATTCATTGCTTCGCCCTAGTGACGAAACTGTGACTATTTCTGATGGGCCGCACACACAAATTACGGCTAGCCTAAACAGCTTCGTTGTTCAAAAGGTTTAATTCGATTCTTGGAACACTATATGTATGAATGCATGATGGAAAACGTGCCACATAGGTGAAGTCGGTTCCACGACCCATTTGCCAGTGACTCTGTTGCTAAATGAAGCTTATGAGAATTCGTAAAGCACAAGAAATTTTAAGCAAAACAGAAAAAGGAATACAAGGTCTGTTTAGAAATCGTTTCACCATAAACTGTCGCGGTTTTTAGTTTGTATTCTCAAAAACTCTGTAAGACACTGAGAATAATGAAAAATCGGTGGTATGTGCAGATACTATTTGGAAACATTTTGACCGTCGCATATCTGCACAAACAACCAAACGGCCACTTTATGCCGCCTCAGTGCAATTGCTATGAGTGAACTCATTCTTAGTCTACACGTAAAAATTCGCTGTCTTTATGACGCTCTTCTTTCTGTTGTCATGTTTACCTTTTCAAGATAGGGTTGTTAGCCAGGCGTGTCTGTGGTTATGGTTGTACTTTCTATGACTTGCTTTTGTATCATTCTATTACATTTGCGTAAATGGTTGGCATGAAATGCCCTATGTTTATTCTGTGGGCTCAATGAATTTTTTTTGTTTGTTTCTGTCAAGACTCTGCGGTTTCGCGTCTTCATGAGGAATACGAAATAAACGTACCTGCTGGAGCAGGACATTCACTTCAAAGGTGGACGTGGTCTCGCGCTTTACAGCAAAATATTATCCAATTCTAAAAAAAAAAACTGGTGGCGCGAATGGTGAGCCCTTCTTACTTTTTATCCAATTAAAAAGGTTAAAAAGTCAAATGACCCTAATGCAAGACTTGTATAGGTGTCTGGAATGGGATTCATAGTAACTGTGTCTGCAAGCTTGAAATTAAATGTGAGCTAGCTTCTTTTTCTTCTCAGTAGATGTAAACGGAATCGCCTGCTGCTGTTTGTCCATGCCCAGATGCTTGCCAAACTGATCCAACATTGATTTTTGCCCGCACAAAGCGCTTGCAATTGCACCTGGTGGTCAGGCTTTACATTTCCTGAACAGACACCGTTGTTCCGTGCCGCGTTATGACTATGCCACCGGGGAAAAGTTTGCGTCATGACTACTCTCCCGAAAAACAGAAAACATATTCCACATTGAGCAATAAAATAGAGAAGAGTTGGGCGATGCGTCAGATGTGGAGTGTGCCACACTTAGAAAATACGCCTACATTTTACTACCGACAATAGAACTTCTCTGAGTGGCAGAAAGCTTTAAAATGCCGCACGCTAAATCATACGTCCCCTCCTCCTGTACGATTGCCACCCTCTCTATCTCATTTTAAAAATGAGCCAAGGAGTGTTGGTCCTGCATTTGAAAATCTCAGGCTATATCTGTGGGTGAATATCGCACTTCAGATAATGCGAAGCTGGTTGTTGCGAACCAAAAGCTCTTAGATTTTTACCGTCCGTCCATCCATCCGTCCAACCATCCATCCACCCGCCCGTCCATCCGTACATCTATCTATCTATCTATCTATCTATCTATCTATCTATCTATCTATCTATCTATCTATCTATCTATCTATCTATCTATCTATCTATCTATCTATCTATCTATCTATCTATCTATCTTGAGGTTCATGCAGAACTTTCCTGTCGTGCAAAACCATATAGCGATATTTCTTCTAAAAACGACGATATTGCTGTATTTTGACACTTTTAATATTCTCTTAATTTACATAGGAAGGCAAGTTTCGATCGTGTTTCTTTAGGCGTACTTACTATGAAGTGCATAGTAACAAAAGCAGTCGCTATTTCCATTCGTGGAGTAGTAATTAAAATGAATTTTATTAGGGGCGAAGCTCCTCAGGGTGTGGGTCGTTCCCTCCTCTGTAGTAGTTGTAGTATGTATGTAGCCACCTCTAGTTTATGAATTGCTCAATAGATGGCGTTGCGTGTATATGTCATTGGAAATGATATCACTAGATGGCGTTAGTGGTTTTTCGTATACGTTGATGATTAAAGATGATAGATGGCACTGTTATAGCGAAGGGCTCGGAAAGCTGCTGCAGCGCGCGCTCGCCGACAGGACCCGCTCCTACCTCCCTTTCTCGCCTCGCAACGCCGACGCAGGCAGCGTCTGCTAGCGTGTTTCTTGATTGAAAAAAAAAAACGACTGCTCACGCTGCACAACCGTTCACTGGCCACCCCGCATATGTATGCACCGGATTTTGACCTCCAAGGTAGTGGCGGTGTGAGATTTCTCCTGTGCGTGATTAAACAATGGCGGTGTGAGATTTCTCCTGTGCGTGATTAAACAATAACAATTCACCGCGTACATGTAAAATTAAAGTGAGCTGCAAGTCGCCATGAATATACAGTGTTTGTCACGTCTTTACATGATGATCGACTGGGCAAGATTTACGGAGGATTCACGGTTTACCGATGTACCTCCGGAGCTTTGCCCACTCATCATCATTCACTCCGTGGATATTGTGGGGTCTCGAATGAGCGCGCCGCTCTCGGAGCACAGGCAGACAGCAGACACGGTCGTACCAACCAAACATCGTGTACATTTATTTAACTGCTTTTACAAGACGAGCTCGCTAGCCGAATCATAAATCAAACGCGCTAAAACCAATTATACAAATTCCAATACACTCAATCAACACAACAACAAACACAAGGTAACGCGAAGCCGGCGTCGCGGACGGCCGACTCACCACGACGGGCCCGACGGGAAGCGACCCGCGGCTGTCGCATCCCGCCTATCCCCTGCAGGAAGACGTCCGTCCCGATCGCCGCCGCAACGCCAAAGAGACTCTTTCTTCCCGTGCACCCACCAGCTTCGCCGCCCAGCGGCGCTACCATGCTAACCTTAACGATGATGATGATAATAACCCGCGCGAGCACAACGCCACCTTACGCTCGGCGGCCGTCAACCCAAACTGCGGCTTATCCGCGACGCGCGCGCCATGAGGCGCAAACGACCCTACAGGGGGTGATAGCACCCCCCCAATATGCTGGGATTTTTTTTGTCTTGTATTTGTCACCGGCTTCCACCAACACTCTGGATAACACATGGATACTTAAACTGGTGGTAAATTAATTTCAAACTACAAGTTGTCCTCTCCATGCGCAAATTCTCATACAAACTTATCTCCCTTAAAGGCCAACTCCGGCGATTTTTTTTACTGTGTCAGGGTACTGGTGCTTTTATGTTCCTGTCACGCTCTTGTCACGCGCCCGATAGCTTAAAGGCTCAGCAAAGTCGAAAATAATTTTTAATAAGCAAAAAGGCGCAATACCGAAACCGAAACCCAACCGAGTGTACTGTCTACGTATGACGTAGTAGTTTGTTACGAACCGGAAGTCGTGCAAGGCATGCTGGTCCCGCCGGCGCGGAATATCGCACGCTCCTCCAGAGAGAACAGAAAATCGCGCTCCAAACCAGCAAAGCGCCGGCCTAACACCGTCGCCTTGTGGCCAGCACAATATACGCTGTAGCGGCCAAAGTTATCGAAACCATCGGCTGCGTCACTTGCGTCGACCAGCAAACCAACACGTCACACACGCAATGTTGCCAATAATTGTGGGAAGCCGAGTGGGCGTTGCAGACAATTCATTTGCAAACAATCAGCGCATCTATCAAGCTTGAAATTTGGCATGAATGACGGAAATGTGCAAAGGAACGTACCCAGTGAATTTCATTGAGATCCATTGATATCGAAAAATCGCCGGAGTTGGCCTTTAAGGACCCTGCAATGTACAAGCCCATTAGATAGTTAAAATTTGCGGTAGTTAGCTCATATTCCATCTCAATGTCACATTCTCGTTACGGAAGCTTCGTCCGATAGTAAATTTCTGAAAAAGAAAGAAAAGCGAGAAACAACAGATCCTTATTTTGTGCTGTTGAAAGTGTGCTCTACCCTATCTTACCCAAAACGTCTTGGCAAAATATCTGATTATTTTAATGGAAAGTTCTTACGATGATAGCTACAGAATGGAGTGCCTTTGTGCCTTCCTCATCAAGCCATAATAAAAAAAGTGCACTCCGGAACCACCCGCTTGCGCACGCAGCATTTCACCCCCTTTTACCTGCTACTATGGAGAGAGAAAAAAGCAAAGGAAAGGCAGGGAGGTTAACCAGGTTGCACCCAGTTTGCTACCCTACACGTGGGAAGGGGGGAAGAAGGACGAAAAGAATAGAGAAGGAAAGAAGGAAAGAGAGGGAAAGTGATACGCTTGCACGCATAGCAGCGTGTACCGCGCATGTCCAGAAAGTATAAGTTCTCATTGTCATTCTGCTTCTTCTCAAAGAAAGATCCTGGCAGCGCCTGTATATTTCGGAATAGAATGAGCAAAGTGTAGGAAGCCATGAAACTGCAGCCAGCCTATAAACATCAACTCCTGCAATTTTTAAAGCACGCGTGCCCCTTCAGTTGCTTTTATTCTCCGCGTCGAAACGTCAACGCCTGTAAAAGCGTCGTACAAACACTAAAGCGTGAACACGGCCCGCGAGTAGGCCTATGCGGCATAGCGCTGCTTTGCGCTAAGAAATGCGTCCATCTTCGGCCGAGACGAGTGGGCAACGAAAACCACAAGTTGTTGAGAGACAACATGTCGTGCAGCTTGCAATCATTCGTCATGCTAGATGTTGGCGACATTTTGGTGTATTCGTTTTTAGTTTCCTTTTTTGTTTCGCACCTGCACTCTAAATGTGTTTTTCGAGAGTTTTGTCTAATTAAGAAGTTGAGCACAGATCTATGTGAAGAAGCTTCTTCATCATCGCCAGAAGATTTGCTCTCGCGAGTAGTGTATATTGCCACGCGCGTTATTTTGGTGTAATCTGATTTCACCCGCAAAAACTGTTTGCAACGCTCGGCGGAGACCACGCCGCATTGTTTCAAAAGCTTCGCGATTGTTTAAGATCATTTCGTTCAGATTTAATGCAGTACGGAAATAGCCTAGTTTATTCCCAGCTTACGCTGCCACCAGTGATAACGTTGCAATCTTCGATAGCGTAAGTATAAAAGCCGACGTGCTTTAACGCTTGTCAGATCACTCAGCGGCCGACGACTGTTCAAGCCGCTATCAGTTCACAGCGTGACTCTCTTGTACGTTGTATTTGCGTTTTCCGGACACAGGTTCACCCAAATAAAAAGTTTAGTCTTGAATACACTGACTGCTGCCTTCGCTAACATCACGGCCACGTGACAATATTTAGCTTTTTGTTGCAGTTGTTGATGCAAACAGTTAGTCGTATTCACGTTCGAGGGCACATAAAAAATGTTATAAATAAAACGAAAGAGTTGAAATAAAATTGTACAAAAAGTCATAGGAATGATGCGAAACTTGCGTCATTAGGAAGGCTACATTAAACAAGTTTGTCTAAAAATGTGGACGCACTGTAAAAAATACAATTAAATAAGAAAACGTCAAAGGGAAGAGTGACTGGAAGCGATCGCGAAACTCCTGAACATGGCGAGAGTACGCACATGGCTCAGACCGCATGCCCATGTTCGCAGGGAAAGGTTGCTGTGATTGCTCTGGTAGTGCGCTAACTCTATGACGGGACATTAAAAAAACGTTGACGCCAGACATAAAATCTGTGGAACGAAACAATAAATAACGCAACTTGAGAAATTTCGGCAGAATGCACATTTCGAAGAAAGTAGCTGTTGGTTTAACGAATATTTCAGAATAACGAACTTTTAGAAAATCTCCGGCGATTTTCCTATGCATGCTATGGAAAAATGTTTGACTTAAACGAATTGCTCAACACTGAATATTTCACTTCAACGAACTTTATCTGCGGACCCGGGCTCATTTTTTAGATCAATTCAATGAAGTTTTCCGCTATGCAGCATCGACGTAGCGGATGCGTGCCGCCCCGAAATCGCCCATCCATCGACTGCCGTGCATTGTGACTTGCGCATGCAGCGCCGCCGAGATAAAGCGACCGCGCGGGAGACGAAAGCGGGCTACGTGCGCTTCTGTACCTGAGCAGAACCATCAGATTTGAAAATTGTTTACAGTATTCGTCCGGAACAGAAAGAAGAGTGTGATAACGAAGTTATAATGGCTGATGCGGGTTCAAAACCTGCATCTTAAGCCTAGACTGCAGGATATGTTAAAAAATTACACCATCTCCCGCTAAAGGGAACCATGTGTAGATGTGAAGCAGCGGGCGCTAACGCTTACACTGGCGGCGGCGTTCACGCTGGCGCTCATCGCAGCGTTGCGCAGGAGAGAAACCTGGGGAGGTGCAAAGCACGCAGTGACGGACCCGTGTTTCCTACTGGAACATGCCAATCGCTGCTATTGGGCAATGAGAGACAGAAGATTCTGACTGTACACAGAGACCCGCAGTGGGCTTTTAGTTAACGCGCACGCTGCGAATTTTTATTGTTCAACAACGCACAGGAGAAATCTCCCACCGGCAACACCTTGGAGGTCAAGATCCATTGCCATATATACGGGGTGGCTAGTGAACGGTTGTGCAGCGCGAGCAGTCGGTTTTTTCAACCAAGGAACTCGCTAGCAGACACTGCCTGCGTCGGCGTCGCGAGGCAAGAGAGGGGGGAGCGTAGGAGAGGAGAGAGAGGGGGGTGACGCGCATGCGCAGTGGGAGTGTGTACGCCGCGGGCAGGGATGCCTAGAGAAGAGAGGGGGGAGCGTAGGAGGGGAGAGAGGAGGGGAGGTGCATGCGCAGTGAGGGTGTGGTTGCCGCGGGGAGGGATGCGTAGAGGAGAGAGAGGGGGAGAGGTTTTTTATTTATTTGTTTTTGAAAGGGTTTGCGCATGCGCAGTAAGGGTGGTCACGTCGCACACCACCACCACCGGATTAAGCTTCGCCATAAGATGCGTCACATCTAAAAGTGGCGAGACTTGATGTAGAAGTAGCAAGCTGTGCCAGAGGCAGTGCACAGAAACGTAGACTCTCTGGACAGATTTGTCTCTTCTGTCGGCTTTAAGGGCACCTGTCCGAATGAAAATTACAAAATTATTTTCAAGATGAATGGAACTTCATACTTTTGAATGGATCTCTGCTGTGCCCAAAGCTGTTCCGTATTTCAGTGAATATTCAGTTTAGTGGACTTTAAGTTATGTGAGCTATTTCTTTGAGTCCCTTGAAGTTCACTTAGAGTTCACTGTATCTGTCGCACATTCTCTCTCGCACGGTGCTCTCTGTTGGCGGGGCTAGGCAGGGCGCGTGGTGCTGCCGTCTGTGAACGGGGAAGTGAAGTAATGCGGCATCACATTTACTAGCGCTCATAGAGAGCGAATCGGCGACGCCGCAGTTAAAGCATGGCCTCGGCGATGGCACGCTGGCGCGTAATATCGAAGGCCATTGTTAAGCGTCTCGATACTAGCGGCAAACACTGGCCGCACTAGCATTCGGGAGTTGCCCCTGACGTTGTTACGCTCTTTGCCATTCGCTTCCTGTTAGCGTGTGATGGCTCGTTATCGGAGTAGTGCAGCTTCCGCATGCACCAAAGGTATTGCACCGCCAACCGCTTTGAGTGCTACAGCACCGACTAATAAAAATGCTGCAGTAAGCGCTGCAGAAAGCCCATGATGTCGATGGCCGAATGTCGTGCCTTGGTGGAGCGAGTGAAGCCAGCGGGACGTCAAACCCCTGCGTGCGTTCACGGTTCAAGCTACGAACCTTTGCCTCCCGTGTTGCTGAAGCGCAGTGTGGCAGTGTATGCATGAGCACAGGCGTACGTTACCCTATAACTCGGGCACGCGCACTGTGCCCCTGTTTTCCTTAATTTACGACTCGTTGAAGGAGTGCATATCGAGCACCATTTTTTATGTGCTTGTTGATGGCATCTTTGCGCGGGATTCACGATATGCCGTGTCCAGGTATATGCTTACAACTTCAGCTAACAATGTTTAAGTCATGATCATGGACATTAGTCGACGCCATAGATAGCCACTTGGCACCAATGTCGGTGCATCAACGTCAAACTTTACTATAGCTGCCAAACAACAATAGACAATCTGCAAGTTGTCATATATCACTACACAATAGGAACCACTTCTGTCAAGACGCGTTTCACTTTCGTGTTATACCGATTCCTATGACGGAGGGATCAGCCATGCCTTTTGCATTTTCTTGTTTCACTCAACGTATTCTCCTTTTCTGATAATACATTTTCTCCTTTCAGTTTTTGTCTATTTAGTCAAATTCTTCAATGACCACTTTTACTTCCTTCCCTTTCATAAAACAAAACTTCCTTTTTTCAATGTCTCACCCTACTTGGGAATATCTCTACATTTTCTATAGTTATGCCCTTGCAGAATATTAGCTTGAGCATTTGCTTCATAGCTTTATTCCTTTCATACTGTTTTTTTTTTCGGGGCACCTTTTAAATGATCAATCGCGAAGGAGGCTGTCCAAGGGCTGGTAATTATGCATCGTATCTATACCTTTTCTTTACTGTAAGATCCGTCTTCTTCATCCTGCTACCTTCAATAAAGAAAGACCATGATTACTTCATAAGATCCCACACTTTTAATTGATCCCTTTTCTCTCAATAACCGACGGCCTTATCTAAAAGCAGCAGACCATCCTATTGGATGGCTTACTGCTGGTATATTGATTTTGTATGGTCCCTTTTCATTCCTTATCGAAGTTTTGTTTTTCACTTCAAAGTCAAGTTTGATCATTTGCTTTCAGGATGTCATCCGCCCTATTTACCTCTGGTCAGTCCATGCAAAAATATGAGCGAAAGCTTCGACGGTGCACAAGAGATATCTAAAGCCATGTGGGCTTTTATATTGTTTGGCTCTACGCTCAACACCTAATTCTTCCATGTTTTGGACTTCAAAGATCAAGTACAAACGAATGAAAGTGGGTTGGTATAGCCTGCGACAAATATTGTCGTCGAATACGTTCCTTGCGACCACCTCCGTTGTTTTGATTTCTTTTAATATCGCTGAGGAGCTCTTTTTTACACCGAAGCCGTCCCCGACACCGTCGCCTTTGTGGTAGTAGTAGAAGTAGTAGTAGTAGTAGTAGTTGTAGTAGTTGTAGTAGTAGTAGTAATAGTAGTAGTAGTAGAACTAGTAGTAGTGACTGACGCTCCCACGTTTAAGTACACATATATACCCTATAAAGTGGACGGGGAGATGACCGCCACCGTAGCTCAGTGGTAGAGCATCGCAGGTTCGGATTCCTGCCGGTGGCAAGTTATCTTTTCGTCCACTTTCCTTTCTTCACATTTACATTACAATTACTTCTAATAGCGTCCCCTATACTTTCCTTGGCATCTTTGTCTGTTAGTTCTCATTAATACTGTGTTTAACAAAGCAAACGAGCCCTTAAGTTTACAATTCCTTCCTAGAAGTAGTAGTAGTAGTTGCAGTAGTTGTGGTAGTAGTAGTAGTAGTAGTTGTGGTGGTAGTAGTAGTAGTAGTTGTGGTGGTAGTAGTAGTAGTAGCAGTAGTATTACTAGCACTAGTAGTAGTAGTAGTATTAGAATTAGTAGTAGTAGTAGTAATAGTAACAGTAGTAGTAGCAGCAGCAGTATTACTAGTAGTAGGAGTAGTAGTAGTAGTAGTGGCAGTAGTTGTAGTACTTTTGGTGTAGTATTTGTAGCAGGTGTCACGAAGGTCACGTGACAAGAAGGGAGATTGAATTAAAAAATAAAATGATGAGGATGATGACGACAACTCTTTGTGCCGAATATCATAACCATCATTTTCATTACAGCTTCTTTTGGTACGCTGAAAATTGGACTAGTTGGCATAGATTTATAAATCCATAGGGAACCGTGGAACAATCTTGGCAGAGAACAGCGCTTTGCGATAGGTGGCGAGACACTGGAAGTTGTAAAAGAGTACGTCTACTTAGGACAGGTAGTAACCGCGGAGCCGAACGATGACAGTGAAATAACTAGAAGAATAAGGATGGGATGGGGCTCGTTCGGCAAGCATTATAAACTCATGAATGGTAGTCTACCACTATCCCTCAAGAGGAAGGTATATAACAGCTGCATCTTACCGGTACTTACCTACGGAGCAGAAACCTGGAGACTTACAAAGAGGGTTGAACTTAAACTGAGGACGACGCAGCGAGCGATGGAAAGGAAAATGATAGGTGTAACCTTATGAGACAGGAAGAGAGCAGAGTGGGTCAGGGAACAAACGGGGGGTTAAGGATATCATAGTTGAAATCAAGAAGAAGAAATGGATATGGGCCGGGCACGTAGCACGTCGGCAAGATAACCGCTGGTCATTAAGGGTAACTGACTGGATTCCAAGAGATGTCAAACGCGTGAGGGGGAGACATAAAATTAGGCGGGTAGATGAGATTAAGAAGTTTGCAGGTATAACGTGGAAGCAGAAAGCACAGGACCGGGTTGATTCGCGAAACATGGGAGAGGCCTTTGCCCTGCAGTGGGCGTAGACATGATGATGATGATGATGATAGGGAACCGCGTCGCGAAGTACGACAACATCACGGAGGATGTTGTTCGCTCGCTCGTCCACTTAGCAGCGATCGCAACTCGGGCTGCCTGTATTCATGGCAAGTTAAACAAAGTGTTTAACCGTAAATCAATGAAACTCGCACCATATTGTTTGCTATACTGCGGCTAATCAGTAACTTAACCAAGAGTATTTACGTATTATATTTACTATTCACTATAGGTCGAATAAAGCTTCATTGCGTTAAGAAGGCATTCGAAAATGACCGATCACATTTTTGCGGCAACGTACACGCTGCATCGTTATTTCTTCGGGCGTTAAAGAAAGCTTCCAAGATACAAAATAGAACCGCGGCATAGCGCTTGTGCACTACCATAGTGCAGCGCTATCAGCCATGCTTCGAGCGAAACAAACGGCGTGCAGAATGTGGTGAAATAAGTGCTAGCTGCTTCGGTGTCGGCTTCCCAGTGCACCAGCATTTCTGACGGTGGCACACGACTAGGAAGCGCCGTCATCGGGGATAAGCGATAGGCTTGCGGTCCGAATGGTCAGCCCCATACAAAGCCAGCCCCATACATTGACATAATAGAGAGGGGGGACCGCTGCGACAGACCTTCGCCCCCCCTCCCCCTGAATGGGAACCCTGCGCACGCCTATGATAGCCTTGTATAGTAAAGTATATCCAGGGGGTGGGAAAGGGGAGTGAGGGGTAGGAGGAAAGATGTGAGGGTGAAGAGGAGGATAAGATGAGAGAATCAATGAATTATTGTTCTTTACGGCTCACATATCTTGTACAAAGTATGTGCAAACTGTATGGCCCCGTAGTGAAAGACTAGTGCGGGTCCCATGTAGAAATATACATAACAGAAACGGGAATAATTCTAGTAAAAGTAAACATGGCTAGGAAATGAAATATATTATCATGCAAGAAATAGCATTTGGCTACTAACAAGCCAGAAAGAGGTAGAAAGCGTGTGAAAGAGAGAGATAGAGAAAAAATGGGAAGAAATAGGAAGCAAAATAGAAATAGCAAGAGAGAAACAAATAGTTAGAGAGTGAGAAGGAATTAAATAGAAATCATTTAATACAATGAAACAATAAGAGAGACAGAAACAACAGAAAAAGTGAAAGAGAAAGAAAGAAAGAAAGAAAGAAAGAAAGAAAGAAAGAAAGAAAGAAAGAAAGAAAGAAAGAAAGAAAGAAAGAAAGAAAGAAAGAAAGAAAGAAAGAAAGAAAGAAAGAAAGAAAGAGAAAACTAAAAGAAGCATGAAGGTCGCCCAGCTCTACACTTTCTTCAGGCTTAGCATCACTAGTGCGAAGATGCCATGATGTTTTATAGTCCGTTTTCAACATCCCGAAAATTAAAAGAGGCTGCGAGGGGGGGGGGGGGGCGCTGCTCTCCAAATAAATGTGTTGTATGACCACGTGCTTTGGAAATCTTATCGATTGTCCGCCTTTCCATTTCGCTAGGACAAAGAAGATCTGGTCACCATGTTTTTCCTTTTTTGCTTAAGTAACTCAATTTTCTGGCGGGGTGGTGCATATATTCGCACGCAATACCATAACACTGGCGTGCTTATGTAGTCGTCGAGAGCTATCAGTCTTGATTTGCAAAGACAGTGAACGATGAGTTCCACGTCCAGAACTTCATGCACGGCTACAATCTAAGTTGCAGTGAACCGAAGCTTGAAATGAGCTTGATGAAACATAAAATGTCAGAGCATTTTTCGAGTGCGACCGGCTTTATGGCGAATGAGGCATGGACGTTTCTAGCATTTTCGTTAAACGTTTTGCTCAAAAGTAAGATAAATGGAAGCGGGAAGCATTGGCCAAAGGGAAGGACTGAGCATTTGTTCAAAAACACACGACGCCGAGAAAAACCCTTCAATCCTTGAATGAGAAACGCTCCATCGGGAACCCACGTCTCGAGCAAAACCGGCAGCGCAGTTTGAACGTTTGAAAGCTTGATAAACGAGTTCCGCGCGAGAACCGGGTGTAACTTGGACTGCTGGAGTGTCATCTTACCGCTACCTGCCTGCCAACGGATGTCATGGCTTTGTGGTTGGCAGAATGAAAAGTATAGTGCGAAGACGAAGACTAGTTGAAGGAAAGCTGTTTAGACGCACAAACGAAGAAGTCCACAGTCACAACTGAAGCCAGAAAGCTGGCGTATTTTTTCTTCTATCCCCCCCCCCCCCCCCCCCCTCCCAAAAAAAAAGGGACGTTTTTCCCGGCCCCTACTTAAATACGTGGCGCAATCACGGTGGACAACCACTTTACTAGAGTGGCGTTGTTTATACTTACCGTGTTATATTGAAAGATGTATCGGCAAGTTCTCCATATAGTTCTTTAGTCTTTTAAAAGAATACGGTGACGGTTGTTCCTTGAAACAGTTAAGAGGCGGAAAGTTGGGCAAACCGGTATCCGCCATAATAGGACATTACTAGCGTTGAGGGGAGAGGGACGTCCTTTCATCTCGCCCTGTTCTCTTATCGCTAGTAATGATTTTTGTTTCAATTATTTATGTCCTATTCATAAATCCCAAGTGCTCAATAAAATAGGCAGTGTGATGCATGGACAGTATTGAAATACAATTTTCTCCTGCCCGATTCCGTCAGTCTATTTGTGGTGTCCTTGGGTAATTCTCTATAAACGGTGGTAGCCGTTCGCCTTACAGTTTTAGCTGCCGCGGTTCTACACTTGTTACGGATTCGGTGTCTCACCCGAAAGCCACGGGTTCCATCCCTGCCACAGTGGTCGGCATGCGATGGAGGCAACAGTCTACACAGACTCCAAAGCCGCAGCACAGGTCTTTCGCGCCGGCTCGGTTTGTACATAGGCAGCCCGCATGCTCTCGAGTGCAACGTGGGCGATACTAAACACTTGATCTGATTCCGCGGCCACGTGGGCGAAGATGCTCACCCCTTCGTTCCCAACGCCAACGAGCTGGCTCACTCCCAGGTGCGAGACGTTACTCGCCGCGCCAGGAGAGAGGGTGGCCCGAGGCCCAAGGGCGAGCCATGGCGGCGGGACCCGCTCCTAGTGCACAACGAAATTTGTTAGCACTACCGCCTTGAGCGCAGAAAGCTTCCTCTACCTCACCGTCATCTAACGAGACCGCAGACTCACACTTTACGACTGTTACAAACAGGTGCTTACCCTTCACCTCTCATTTATTCACGATTCATTAGTGAAATAAAGCCGGGGTTGCCTTCGATGTGGGCTCCCGAGATGTAATTTACAACATATGCTGTGGCCCATGCTGCGCGCGGCTGCAACCCATGCTGCACGCGGCTGCAGGGTCTCCAGCCACGGAAAAAGAATAGAGCTCTCTCCTCATCAGTCCCCAAGAGGACGACCAAATTCGGGCCGTCCAGAGAGCCCACGGCCTGGCCCTCGAGTTTCACCTCCCGGTCCCGTCGAGGATGCGGCCCTGCGGACGAGCCCCCTTAGGGGGGACTTGCTCTTCTCAGCACCAAATAAAGTTCAGTTCAGGCGAATCGCTAGCGGCCGCAGTGCTTTAGATTTCGGTACACGTTAAGTAACCTCAAGTGATATAATTTCCGAAGCCGTCCACTAAGCTGTGCCTCATAGTTATATAGTGGTTTAGTGCGTGAAAACCCAAGAGCTGTCATGCCGTACCTCTCTTCAGCGTAAACAGGGTTTGGAAGATTGTTCCGTCATGTCTGTTGCTTGTATTGCGCTGCATGTAAGAAGTATGTACGTATAACTACCTTCGCTTGGAGAACCGTCTTCCCCAGAGGGGCAAAAAAACAGCCCCGAAAACATTTGCAATCTTTGTCGACGTGAGCCAATAGCCGAATGCTTCTGGAAAGCTATTCAAACGACTTTACTAATGCCCATGTCAAGTTGTTTTGAGGAATAAAGCGCTTGTCCTGTGTGTCTCTATGCTTCGTCCCCGTGTCATTTTGCGCTTTTTTATAAGATGAACCTTTTTCCAACTAGGTCAAACAGCCGTTTTGCTGAATATATTAGGCAGCGTACGTTGTTTTTCCAGCATAATTTAGGAGAGCAGAACCTTAACTTCCACAAATATAATTTATGCCATGGCATAGGTGGCTGTTTATATAAGACGATTCGTAATATGTGCATTGCCTCCATCGGCGTATGCGCACTTGCTGAAGGTGACTGACGTCCTGCTCTTCCACCGCCAATGCCCTTCCGAGCAGCTGCTGCAAGTAAAGAGGGTGACACAAAATATGTACGGATGACAGCCTGTTTACAATTAATCCTGTCTATTTAACCTGTGTACCTGAGTGGGACGGCATTCACATCCTCTGATCAAGCCTCTACATGATGACGTGTAGGCTGATCGAAACATCTTTCATCTTAAAGAGAAGGTTGGTTTCATACCACATTTTTATGTAGCAGCACACCCAGAAACAATTTGTGAATGCGTGCAGTACACATCATTAAACTTGGATTCTGTTCTCTCATACGGTTACTTACTCTGGCTCCCCTCATGGCGCGTGCGCTTCAGAAAAAAAAAGGGTAGTATTAACTTTCACGCAGATAGGGTTAAAACAGGAATCACCGCACAGGACTTCCCTGGGCCCTAGTGCTCCCATTGAATGATGTCCCGAGGTGCATTATTCAATCCGCTTTGAGCGTCCCCATTCAGCGCTCGTAGAAACCTCTGACTTCCGAGGGGAATGCACGCGATAGTGTTCACTCTATCGACCACGCCACCGTTGCGCGCGAGCGAGATTCGCATTAGCAATTCATATTAGGAGAGGCTTTATACGTACTCGACTAAGCGGCTTACTTATTCGTCTCGAAAAGCGCCATGGTAGTGGAAAGGCGCCGACGAGAAAATCACCCACCCACGATAAAAATCGCCGGATTTTCGCTACACTGCCCGATCATCGTTCTACCGTCAGGTAATTTCACTGATGTCCTTGTATCGCATGCCATCACTAGAGACACGCTTTATAATAGCGTGTCTCTTTATTATAATACTTTGAAGAAGATGCAATTCGGTTATATAAGGCAGAGAAGTCATCGTGCACGACAAGCATGGATGATAGTTCAGAAATTTATAAAGTACGTGTCATACCCTTGTGTGTTCCCAGCCGCTGTCAGTCGATATCATCTAAACCACAGGCGTGCGCAGGATTCTGCATTGCAGGGGGGGGCAACTTCACCGCAGTGCCGTCGCGCTCCTCCCCCATTGGTTCATTCCGTAAGCAAACAAGTTTCCAATGAACAATAAAATGAACATGAAGCGATGATGTGCTTCTCGCACCTGCCTGCCATTGGTCCCCTGCTTCCCGAGGGTAAAGGAGGGTAGTAAACAATGCTTGCAACGTCAGGGGGCCCTCCGCCGCCATTACCATGGACTCTTATGCGTACAGCTCTACATCCCCTGAACATAAACGTTTTCATCGTTGACATATATTAGGACCATGTGACTGCGCGTCACATTTCCTGAAGGCAACGGAAGCGCTGCTGCGATGCCTTAAAGGGAAACTACGGTGCATATTCGACCAGATTGAGATAATGCCGTTTTCAAATAATATTAACAGTCCTCTAGCAGCTAGGGTGGTTACTTTTGATGAGAGACTTGTCAGTAAATAGGCAATAATCAACGATGTGTCAAAACCAATACCGAAATAGGGAGCTGCTTCATGTTGGGTAGACAATGACGTCACATTCCGCCAGAGCACACGTCATTCTTTTATCACACGAATTAGCAAGCTGGCTATGTCTTCCAACGCGGAATTAAGCTGTACCAGCCCGTCTGAACTTACCAGAGACGAGTTCACCGATGAGTGCAGCCTGTGCCACCTAGGAAAATAATTCAGGCCTGCTCACTACTCCGTACATAACCTCTGACGTCACTCAGTTTTCACCCTCGTCTCCTGCCGAGTAGACGTGCGCATGCATGCTCCTGCCGTACGAGAGAGCAGGGGCTAAGCCTGACGAAGCCTGTCATGGTGTGCTGCTGTGTCTTTTGGCGACTGCATGAAGATGACCGTATTTTTCTGCGTCTGTGAAGTGCTGCGGTGTGATGCGATGTGCTTCGTTCACTGAATGTTCGCGTAGTGTACACCTGAAAGCTCTCCCAATGGGGCACTCCTGCGGGCCAAACTACCGCCGCTATGGGCACCGTGCATACGTTAGGAGCCACCACAGTCGCGCGGCCTCCAGCGCCAAAGCGGCCACGGCAGCAGATTTGGTGTGATACTGGAGCAGACGACCGACACAAGCGGCGGCAAGCCACTGCGCCGTGCTTTGGTACTTCGCTTGAGGCATTTTCTTTCCCGTTTGCTTTCAAAAAGACGGTAAATTGTTAGCAGCACTGTTAGCGCGTGTGCTTTTTTTCGCCAGATTTCGTGCACCCTCAGGCGAACGCGGCTACATCAAATTCTTGGCGAAAACGACAACGGAGGCGACGAGCCCGTCGAGCGAAACAGCACGCGCGTAGCGCGGGCCGCTTCGCTCACTAAACGATCAAAGCTTATCACCCTCGGGCTTACGCGGCCTCAAACTCGGCAGCAGCTTGAGACAGACGACACCAGCGATCGTACTGATCGCGTTGATAACGCGGACGGACCGTCGCTCTGATCACTGACCAAACTAGAAAAGCAGTAAAAGCATTGGCATCGGAAAAGGCGTCGGTCGCGATTGCTCCCCTGTGCAAGCGGCTGAGAACATCCTTCAAAATCTGCGCTTGTTGCCGCTAGAGGCGCCTTCATGAATTACGTCTGCACGGAGCCTATTGACAACGTATCCGAGGTGCAAGTGTTTTCATTCCCCAAATACGACCAAAAAGCGAAATGAGAGCGTGCCGTTCATCGGGATGACATCGACATGAGTTCTCTGCGTGATTTGAAGGTAAATTTTGGATTTGTTTTGAAAGCACCACCTCTAACATGTTCGGTTTTTTTCTTTAAAAGGCTGTCGTGTGCGCTTCTGACTTGTTAGCGTAAGCCATGACATTAGACACTTTTAGCTGAGCGTCGCTGACGCTCACCCCCGCGATAACGCGACGTCCCGAAACAGTGATAGGAACTGCATAGATTTCACGTTTTTGACGAGCGCGTTTGCCGAGACGCGGTTCGCTTGGCTGCAGAACGACGGCAACACGAAGTAGGCGCACCTTCACGCTCCGCTAAACCGACATCACAAGCGGAGCGACAGATGTAGTTTACGTTCGGCTGCTCGCACTCCGAACACATGAAAATGAAGCAATAAACGTGCGGCGCAATATATTCTCAGAACAGGCGTTTTTCCTTCACGGTAGGCAAACACTTTGCTGTTTGCGCATAGCACCGCGGGCTTATTGTAACACCTCCGATTACCTTGTTGAGAAAAGGGAAGGAGGCCTGGTGCGTGGTCTCGGGCATAGGTTATGTAGTACGTAGTATTTCTTATCCCTGCTCTGACCATTTTTTGCGGTATTATAATTATGCGCCAGTCTCGCCGGCACTTTCGCCGGGTTTATTTCCTTGAAATATGTACCGCTGCTCTTCAGCCAAATATGGATGCCTGTAGACACCTCGAAGATTTCCTTTTTTTTTTTACTTTAGTCAATAAGGGGCATGTGGAGGAGAAAATTTGTGATAAATCACTTTCCTAAATGGTTTTGAGGTGTGTGAGCTCCATTTCAAGATGGAATACTTAAGGACGACTACCAAGTACAGCGATCCAAGAACCGGCATGACTGTACAAACGCGCTCACTCAGCAGAGAAAACTGCAGAAGTTTAGCAAATGAATAGGAACAGTTTCCGTGCATCTTCTTGAGTCATGTGTGTGTGTGTGTGTGTGTGTGTGTGTAAATAAAGAAAAAATATTGCATCAAATTTACCTTAATAATTCCGTCACTTTCTTGGGCCATCAAACTTTGCTGTTATAAATCGGTCACACGTTCTATAGCGTACGGTCTTTTTTTTTTAAGTGGAATAATAAATGGCTTACAGATAAATGACCAAAAAAACATAAAGCGTAATACATTCCTTATGCCAGCGCCAATCGCGACGCAGAAGGCAAAATTAAGCTATTGCACATGTGAAACTCGCTGCGAACTTTTTTATCTTTTCACAGAAGACGTTGGTGGGAATGGCTTCACAGCCTCCAGTGCGCGCGCGCTCGGTCAAGACGCGTCACATCACGGCGGCAGTGAGCAGGCCTGAAATCTCTGTGGCATTGGTGCAGCTATCTGAACGCGGAAGCATCGTCTTTCGATTTGGATCCGCCGGCACGTGATGCAACTGACGTGCCCCGCGTCGGTGGCATCGAGCGGCGGCAAAACGAAGAAAGCGTGCGCCGCATCCGTCTGCTGGGCGCGGTGGGGCAGGAAAGCGGTAGAAACGATGCGCCTCGTACGCAGGGTGGCACGAATTTAAAGGCGTGATTCCGGAATCAGCTACCATCTTTTAAAATTGTTTTTTTTCTGAAAAACTAAATGATTAACGGTTGTGTAAATTGGCACATATCGTCAGGGCACTCAAAAGAGCATATGTTGAAAACTTTATTGAAATTGGCGAGCATAAGATGCTTCGCATCTAAAAATGCTTTCCCCCAGTCCCATCTTTGTAGCTTACCCGTACAAAGCGTTATTAGTCGCAATGGGCGAGCAAATTATTGGAGTAAATGATGCGAGATGAGAACTCTAATACTACAGTCACTTAGCACTTGCCTACACTTTAAACGCACCCGTCATGATCGCAAAGTACTACCCCCATTGGACACACCAGCTTGTCTCAGTAGCCTTCTAATATGCTTCCTTTCCTTTCCCCATATGTCATTCACTCGGTCACTTCTTCTCCTCCATTTTGGTTGTTGGAGGAGAGTGAGCAATGTGTACACATACACGCCGCTAAGAAATGCAGTTGGTGCATTGCCGAAAAAAACTTCCCCATCTCCCGCTAAAGGGAACCATGTGTGGATGCGAAGCAGCGGGGAGGTAATTAGCTTGAGCGGGAGGAACGTCGCCGCTCTCAATTCACGGCAGCGGTCCCGCACTCATCGCTGTGCTGCGCAGGAGAGAGAATGAGGCGCGCGAGCTCCGTCATTTTCATACCGCGGAACTACCGTGGCGCACCCACCGGAGTAAGCAGCTGTCACACCACCTGTCGTTCGCGCCGCTCCGTAGAGGATTCCTAGAGGAAAGGACGGGGGGGGGGACCGTAGGAGAGGAGAGAGAGGGGGAGGGGACGTGCATGCGCTGTGGGGGGTGTGGGACGCGTGAGCCGCTGCGTAGAGTAGATGATTCCAAGAGGAAAGAGGGGGGAGAGGATGCGCGTGCGCCGCTCCGTAGAGTAGATGATTCCTAGAGTACAGGAACGGGGTGCGCGTAGGAGAGCACAGGGGGAGGGGACGCGCATGCGCTGTGGGGGGGTGTGGGACGCGGGAAGGACTAAGCCCCCCTCCAAACACATGCAAGCAAGATTAAGGAATGGGGTCAACCTGGGCGACAGACACCACCTGCCTAGCCATTGCTAAGCAGCCTCTCTGTGCTCTCGGCCATGACTCAAGGAATGGGGTCAACCTGGGCGACAGACACCACCCGCGTAGCCATTGCTAAGCAGCCTCTCTGTGCTCTCGGCCATGACTCAAGGAATGGGGTAAACCTGGGCGACAGACACCACCCGCGTAGCCATTGCTAAGCAGCCTCTCTGTACTCCGGGCAATGACTCTGATGACTGTGTTAGGGTTGACAGCCTTCATATTACTACAGGGTTCTGGTTCGCATAATGGGTGCTTCCCTACTTCATGACAGTGGCCGGACGCGGGACGCGGGACACGGGAGGGACGGACAGAGCCCCGAGCATAAGATGCTTCGCATCTAAAAATGTCCACATGTCGGAACGTTGGCTACAACGACATTCCCTGATGAAAAATTTCTCATCACTTCAAACCTTTATCTTCCCCTAAACTTCCCTCTTGTTTTCATTCCTCTGAGAGCGTGTGTTATCACGAGACATGATGTGAAGTCGAGTTTAACTATACTGACATAAGTAACAAGTGGCAGGTCAACAAAAAAACCTTCCCCATCTCCCGCTATAGAGAACCATGTGTGGATGCGAAGCAGCGGGGAGATGGTTAGCTTGAGCGGGGAAACGTCGCCGCTCTCGTTTCGCGGCAGCGGCCCGGGCGCTCATCGCGGCGCTGCACAGGATAGAGAATGAGGCGCGCTTCGTCATTTTTATACCGCGGAACTACCGTGGTGCCCCCTTGGAGTATGCAGCTGTCGCACCACCTGTCGCGCCCCGCTCCGTAGAGGATTCCTAGAGGAGAGAACGGGGGGGAACCGTAGAAGAGGAGAGAGAGGGGACGTGCATGCGCTGTGGGGGGTGTGGGACGCGGGAGCCGCTCCGTAGAGTAGAGGATTCCTAGAGTAGAGAAAGGGGGGTGATCGTAGAAGAGAGGGGGAGAAGACGCGCATGCGCTGTGGGGATGTCGGACGCGGGCGCCGCTCCGTAGAGTAGAGGGTTCCTACAGCAGAGAAAGGGGGTGAGCGTAGGAGAGAGGGGGGAGAGGACGCGCATGCGCTGTGGGACGCGGGCGCTGCTCCGTATAGTAGAGGATTCTTAGAGAAAGTGGGTGAGCGTAGGAGAGGAGAGATAGGGGGAGGGGACGCGCATCCGCTGTCGGGGTGTGGGACGCGGAGGCCGCTCCGTAGAGTAGAGGATTCCTGGAGTAGAGAAAAGGGGTGAGCGTAGGAGAGGGAGGGGGGAGGGGACGCACATGCGCTGTGGTGGTGTGGGACGCGGGATGGAGGGACGGACTAAGCAAGCAAGACACATGCAAACACATGCGAGCAAGATCAAGGAATGGAGTCAACCTGGGCGACACACACCACCTGCCTAGCCATTGCAAAGCAGCCTCTCTGTGCTCTCGGCCATGACTCTGGGGAATGGAGTGGTGGTTGACGGCCTTATGTTGTACTCAGTGTTGCCATCGATGGGCGTGAGAAATCCGCTAGAAAGCAATGAGAAATCCGCCATATTCCGCTAGATTCTAAAACATATCCGCTAAATTTCCCGCTAAGACTTATTTTATTAAAAAGAAACTGTGAAATTTCGTATGATAAAAACCTTTATCATTCTTAAAGGCTTCCAAAAACTGAGAGCTGAACTAACATATAAAACAGTCTTCCATAGAGTGTAACTTGAATGTTAGAGGCTTCAGTGCTACGGTTGTCGTCAACCTCATCATAGATGAGGTTAAAATTTACAAATGTTCACTAAGGTTGGCCGTTGGGCTAGGTGGTGCAGCACAATTCCAATGTTTCACAGCGCAGCAGGGTGATTTTCTGCACTGGTTTTGAACGTTGCGATTGATTCCGGAGGCACTGTCATTGCTTTCAGCAGATGAATCAACGGCTCCTTCATGACGCAAAAAGTGTTTTCGACCGACAAAAGTGATGTCTTCTGGAGAACTGTGATGAAGAGAAGTCGCGGCCTGATTTGATCAACTAGCGTGGCAATAAACCTTATGTATCTTTCTCGCATCACAGCTTCATCTGAGAGAGAGAACCCGTCGGTCTTCTCAGCCTTCATGCTGTGAACGTACGTCTCAAAGAGGTAACCCAGATATGGCTTCGGGTTAAAGTGGTCCCCACGTCTGGACATCTGAACGTCCACCTTCTCTATCGGAATCACGATTTTATGAAGGAAGCTTGCGAGCAAAGTCGTGAGGTCTTTCGGCAGCTTTGTTTGATCCACATCTATCACCTCGAATGCCTTGTTAACCTCTGAACATCTGTCAGAATCGGTCTCGAAAAAGAAACTACCCCAGATTGATCTGATTCTCGTACATACCGTACAACACTTCTGCCGCGTAGCACTTTTCAGTGCGCCTCGCCATCTCCAAATGCATCTTCAATTCGGCCCACTGGTCTACGATCCTTGAAACAGCTATTTCGACAAGGGATAGCCACCGCGTCCTGCACTCTTGCAAAATTTTCAGTGGTTCATCGCCGCAGTTCATCAGACCGTGGAACTTCTTGTATGCAATTTATCGGGCAGGGGATCTTGCCAACCAGTAGTAAGTTTCGCTGATTAGGTATTCTAAAATTCTCGGCAATGCTTCCCACGATTTTGAATCAGTGCACTGCGTGAGGCATCCGCCAGAAATCCGCTGTGCATGAAAATGGCCCGTCAAAAAATCCGCTAGCCGCTAGACAAATTTTTTTCCCGTCAGAATCAAATAAAATTTGCCAGATTTAGCGGAAAATCTGCTAAATTGGCATCACTGAATTTGTACTACAGTGTTCTGGTTCGCATAGTGGGTGCTTCCCTACTTCATGAAAGTGGCCGACGCGGGACGCCGGACGCGGCACGCGGGAGGGACGCGGGAAGGAGGGACGGACATAGCCCCGAGTATAAGATGCTTCGCATCTAAAAAAAAATATGACGACTCTCTTAAGTGAATGCATAAGATGCCCTACAATTCTTTTTCGTTATTTTCATGCAAACCAGCTGTGGGTGAGGACGGCTTTTTGGATCACCACCGTCACCAGATTCGCAGGTTAGTCACTACAAGGTTCGCTAGGCGATTGATTGAGAGAGTATACAGTACTCTAATATAGGAGAGGGCTACGCTGTTTCTTCACTCTACTATCTAGCGTTCTGGTATGACAGGGTTGATGGAGCCTAATGGAATGCTTACAAGCCTGTAGCTGGTGTGTTTCGCGGCCGCATCAGATTACCTGGTTATGCTCTGCAACAATCCTAATTTTCCTCAGGCTTTCTATGCAGCCGAGATTTTTCCTCGGATATGGACAACAACCCTCTTGAGCTGGTATTGCCTTTAAAGCTATTATTGCACACGCAGTCGCCAGGAAGTATTTCAGGCCTGAGGCTTTTCCGGTATATACAGTTTATATTATTGCATTCAAGAATGTACCGGAAGCAAAAAATTGGCCGCGTATCTGTGTGCTTTGCTGCAAATGTCGTCGAAAGACAAAATTTTTCTGCCGGCGGTTTTACACGTGAGATATGGACGCCACCTGGCAGTGGCGTCGGGAAACATGAGCTTGTGCAGAACCTAGGGCCACTAGCCAGGTGGCAGCACCATATCATCGGCAGAGGGCTTTTTTTGTGCTTAGCGTCGCATTTTCAGTGCAACCTAAGAAACATTACGGTCTTTAGGAATTACTTATCTATGCGTTTTCTAGTAAAGGAGCACACCACCTAATACTTACGTATTGATGTTGCGCCTCATATATGCGCAATATATGCTTTTTGATCGACAATGTTCACAAGTATGAATGCAGCTACCAGTTCAAGATGGCTGGGCGTTCAGCAAGTGCTTAAACTTTGGCCGGGTGGCTGAATCGTGTGACAGACAGACAGACAGACAGAGACAGACAGACAGACAGACAGACAGACAGACAGACAGACAGACAGACAGACAGACAGACAGACAGACCAAAATTTCTGCGTTCAAGTATCCCAAGAAAGACTATTGTCTTTAAAATGTATTTTGCGGAGTACACTGCGAATTGCTCCCGCATGCTGGTCATTCCACGCGCAGGTTCTTTCGATATATTTCAGGCTGCTTGACCTTATTCAATTGAAGCTTTCGAAGCGGAAGCACCCATGAAAGAAAGTCAAGCGCGATTTCGTACATTCATATTCCGTTCATAACTTTGCTTTAGTGACGTAGCCACAAAGAGGGGGGAGGAGGTTTAACACACCCCTAAATTTTCTAAATTTACATACGCAGATACATTCAGATGCACAGGAATATTTATTCAAAAATATTGAACCCGCTCCCCCTCCTCCGAAAAAAAAAAATCTAGCTATGCAGGCTGCTTCGCTTGTTAGCACGCTAAAGTATTCCACGTGATCGAAAAATATCTCAACACCGCCAAAACAGAACAGAGGTTTAGGAATGCAGCAGAATAAAGGTGAACTGCCTAACTCGTATCGTTAGATAGTATTACTAGTGAGCAGCCGAAATGCGTATTTACAAAAAAGTGGTTCTTTGAAGTATATATAGTGTCGTGCGTGATGACGCCTACATCAATGAAACAGGAAAACAGGCCTTTACGTTACATGTTTAAGGCCCAAGATAGCAATGTTCCTGCGCAGTCGGCAGTATACCCACTTGCACGCGGACGACTGGTTTCAAAAGTTTTCGATTGTGATGACGCTGCGTTCTTTCAATAATAATAATAATAATAATAATAATAATAATAATAATAATAATAATAATAATAATAATAATAATAATAATAATATATGTGGTTTTACGTCCCAAAACCACGTTATGATTATGAGAGACGCCGTACTGGAGGGCTCCGGGAATTGGGACCATCTGGTGTTATTAACGTGCACTCGCATCGCACAGTACACGGGCCTCTACCATTTCGCCTCTACCGAAATGCGACCGCCGCGACCGGGATCGAACCCGTGACCTCCGCTCAGCAGCCGAGCACCGTAGCCACTGATCCTTCGTGACGGACATGCGTTATTTCAATTAGTGAAGGCTTCTGAAACATATTTCATGGAACAAATAAGGAACCGAGCCTTGTACTCGTATTTTACATTTTATTATTAATTAATCCGAACGTAGTGGGCAGCGCATTTCAATAGTCAATCATTAGCAACTAACCACGGATTCACTTGCATAAAAAAAATGGCGTTGCAAAAGGCACCTCTTGCGCTGAAATTTTACGTATTATTACGAGGTATACGCGCTAAATTTGATTAAACCTTATAACATGCCAACCATTTTGTTTCGGTTTTTTTCCTTCAATTATTATTGCCGAATATAACTTGTGTCTATTTCTATTTAACTGCTACTTAACCATCATCTGCTTATATATTTCGTGGAAGTGAATCTGATACGCCACTGCTACCGTAAGGTGACTCCAAACTCAGTTGACAATTTGCTCATTATATTATGATCGGAAGATGTCCGGATATATTTTGTACGCGTTAAGTCTATGAACCAATCACCGGGTTGAACGGACAGCTATTTCGCTACTAGAGAGTCTGGCTCAGAAGGCGAATAGTCATGAAACTCGGAGCTTCCATAATTGGTGCTAACTTTCTTCGTAGGAGCTTCTTTTTTTTATGGGCGAAGCTCCTTAGGGTGTGGGTCTGTCCCTCCTCTGCAGTTGTCGTAGTAGTAGTATGTAGGTAGGTAGGTAGCCACGTGTAGTGGAATGTACCCACTCCACGTGATAAAGATGACGATGACGCAGTATAGTGGAATAAACCCACTACACGTGATAGCGATGAAGTATACGCGCGTTCCAGTATAGTGGAATGTACCCAGTACACGTGGATAAAGATGACGATGACGCAGTATAGTGGAATGTACCCATTACACGTGATAACGATGAAGTATAAGCGTGTTCCAGTATAGTGGATTGTACCCACTACATGTGATAACGATGACGATGACGCTGATGACCATGAAGTATAAGCGCGTTCCAGACCACACATTCTCTTTCTGCCATGGATGAAAACGATCGAGCTTCGCCCACTCATCATCATTCACTTCGTGGATATGGCGTGATTTTTTTCTTGCTAACAGCAACATTCGCTGCCTTACCGCAATATCCCCTTCAGGCGCAAATTATTGTGGATTGTCTGAAAACGTTCGAAATCCAGGCAACGTGATTCCAAGGCACTCAATATTATAGTTAGAAATGAAAAACAAGCGATGTGCAGCTTTGTGTGAGCTTAACTTTTTCACTACCATCGTGCAGATTGTGGACATGACTTCTAAAGAAATTACACAACAGCAAGCTGCTCAGTGTCATAGAAAACTCGTATTTTGGTCTCCCAGAGTGTCCTTTACACGTCTTCGAAGAGTGAGCAGCAGAAGTCAACATCGTCGGCTGGAGTGGGAACAAAACAAAACAAAACGTGGTGTGCAGATCGCGCAGTGGTCAGGGGCCTTAGGCCGAACTGCTTAAAGTTTGGCAAGTAGTATTTCTTTGACATACAAAGTAGTGCGAACACAAGTTATGCTACTGGTGTTTGGGAATCATTCAAAAATATGTGAAGCACTGAGAGCCAGAATTCACATTTTTCGGCAGATTTTTTTGCCATATTGAAGCCGCCAATTCGTGGGCAGCCATTTTTACGCCTTGAACATGAATTTTTCTCGTAACTGTTTTTTCTTCGCACTTGTGGAACCCTACGTGAAATGATATCTTGCAAACAGCATATCTTTTTCTTGCCTACGTCTTTGTTTGGTAGTGAAGAGGTTAAGTGGTCGCTCTGAATTAGTATGTAACTAAATAATTAGTTACTCCGCAGTCAGACAAGTTGCACTTTCACCTTGAAAAGAATCAGATCTATAGGCTCATTGGAGCACATTGTTAGCTCAACGCAGGTCGATTATGCAGAAGGTTCAATTCATCCCAAGCGCTATCTATCTTGCTCTTTCTCGTTCACTAGCTCAAATAACTGACTTTAAAAAAGAGTTGCGTCCACACATGAGGGCATTGCGCTTCAAGGGGATTGAACACTCCAATGTGTCTGACGACCATACTCGTTCTCCGTTTCGTTTGACCAGTCTGTGTGCGACCCATTTGCGACTTATGTTACTCAACGAAAAACATTTTAGACAGAGAACGTTAGCGCTGCTCATTACGCTCGTCTGAAAAACGGATATCAGAAAATGTGCGCGCACACTGTTGTATTCGTCGAGAAACTGACCTTAGCGTAAACGAGCACGGTGCCAAGCTTGTTGCATTCAAAGCTTCTATGGTAGCGAGCAGCGTTCGGACTGGACGGTGTTGACTGCGGGCGCCCATTAACGGCAGGCGTTGCGGCCCATTAGGGTTCAGCGTGTGTGTGCATCGGTCAGCCGGCGCCGGCAGCGAAGCGTGCCGGAAGTTGACTCGCTACAAATAGCCCGCGGGGAAAGAGTTAGCATTCCAGTAAAGAAATTATTTTGAAACTCAAATATCCAAAATACGCATTCGCGTGCCTTTTCTTGCCAGCGTGTCAAGGTTGGTTGTGACGCATGCGTATTTTGTACACAGTGGTCAGCAAACACAGTGGTCACAGTGGTCGGTGTCCTGTCTGCTTCTTCTTGTCTGTGTTTTTGCTGTGCGCTTCAACGAAATTTTCAAACACCAGCGGACAGTGATCGTTCCCTGTTATGTGATCCTTGGAGTCTATAATTCACGCTATTCTGGTGCCGTGGGATGGCATTGGGTCGTCATGGTGTTAAATGAAGAGGTCTGTCATAATAATAATGTTTAAAGATTAATACCAGAGGCCTTCAAGGGCCGACTTCTTGAAATTATCGTTATACACCGGTTCGGCTGGTTGTAGCGAGATTCAATACATAGATGTCTCTTTTCCAATGACCTCGTCACGGCTGCCATTTTGTGGTAGTAGCACAACCAGAAGCTACGTAAGCAGGAAACGTGTCACTGCGGCAGACAGTTCTTACGCCGAGCGATATTTTTATAACAGCAGGACCTCGGTGAACACCGTTCACTGTCAGAAAGCGAAACTGTGCATGCGTGACCACATGGTGAGCTAGGTGTCGTCGTCTTCAGAGTTAATGTATATTACGCAGGGAACTGCGTTTGTGACGTCAGAAGCGTAACACGAAGTGGCTTTGTGAATGCACGCAGTATTGCATTTTTTGAGATATAAATGCATAAAATAGGGCACGCGAGTGTGTCATAAATGTTCCCGCTTTGTACTAGTGCCCTTAAGCGCTTCATAACCTTTTAGAAGGGCTCAGCGAGATACTTAACGAAGGCATATTATAGCATGCAGTAATCACATGTGGTTATTAGGAAGACAATTATACGTGCAATAATGAAACCGTGGACAGACGCAAACCGAAAACGGCACAATAAACCGGGAACGCTAACTGTCGTACATCCCAACTGTGCCTTAATTGACGCGCGTGTGTGAAAAAGGGAATGCTCACCATCAATGCAGTGCTGCCATGGTATCAACCAAACATGTTCAATTCATCCTAAAAATAATAACTAATGGGTTTTTCTTGATGTAGAACACAAAAATCGCGAGATCGTCTTTGTAATCCAGCAAAAAGATTCAGTTGCTCGCATAGCTGGCTTTAACAGCCAGAATAGCGCACCGCTTGGATAGCTTCAGTAGCTGGCATAACTGATTAGAAGGCTTCAGCATCTAATACGTGCATGAAGCCATAAAACTCAAAATCTAATTTGAAGCGCTCCAACTAGTGCGTTTCGTAAGTATTCGGCATCATCCAATACTACGATTCATTCGGTTTCCACTTATCGCCGCAGGTATGTTACCAAAGCGAGCAACACTAGGGACTCAAAGATCAGTGAATATTCACAAGCACGAAAGTCGAACCGTGTTTGGACGCCACGACACTACAT
>JALIZH010023547.1:0-47500 GCA_030522465.1 Rhipicephalus appendiculatus | reverse complement strand
TTATCTGTAAAAACTCGCAGGTTCAACTCGCGACCGCCGCGGCCTCATTTTAGTGGCAGAAAAATGGAAAAGCGTTGGTGCACATATTTTGCGACGTATGCTAAACTTATATTGTTTTAGTCGGCTAAAGTTTATGACCCCGATAAGTAGGCTACACTACGTATGTCAAAGCCGCGACATTACTTGGTGACGTCTAACAGTATCACTTTACCAACCCCTTCTAGCCAACTTACACGTGTTAACTTTAAGAGGTCGTTAAAGGGACCCAAAAAGGCAAATGTTAAGTCGACATAGATTGTTAATATATCTTTCCAGAAACCTTCGTAACCCTCGTTTCTGGCCAAGAAAATGCTTAGTTTGAAAGGAAACCCATGTTTTAGCTGTCTGCATGCCGTTAGCGCGATTAGAATCGCCCGCCTCGGAGAACGGCGTCCTGATGCAGCGTTCGCCATGCCCCCACGCATCCAAATAGCCGGCTCTGCCGCGCGATGGAGCAAAGGTTACTTTAGTGGTAGAAAGGCCGGCGGAAACGGAACTTGTGTTGTTCTCAAAGGTAGCATCAATGTCTTTCTTGCGTGCATCAGACCCCATCAATACTTCTTTTCGGGCGAGTGATTTATTGTACAGAGAGGGAGCAACAACACGAATATACGTCCACAAAAGAGGGGGGCACAAACACACAAGCGCTGACAACTGGATTTAATGGTGGAATGACACACCCTTATATATATGCCATAATTAGGCATAAAAAAGAGAGGGATAGGTAACAAGGTTTTAGAACGCACAGCGCCAACAACGCAAAACAACCAAACGAAGGAAAAAGCACACCGAAACGTGATCGTTATTTTTTCTTTGAGATCAAAGACCCGAAAGCCGCATCCAGAAGCTAAAACTAAACTTCAAAGAGGGCAAGAAACGAGGCGCTGGAAGCACTTCTTATCAAATTTCTTAACATGATAGGATGTGTGGCCCATTCAAACCGGGCCACAGATCCTGTGCACTTCCTGACATGCGCAACTAAATGTGCGTACTTGTCATCTAGCTTTTTATAACTTATTATTTTTTTGTTCCCCTGAACGGTCACTGACACAGCACCCAGTTTCGCCAACGTGGAGCGTTCCACATGACATACAGCACTTCAGTGGAACACTTAACGAACAGCGTGTTGTGGTTCTTCTGGCATCCACGTTTACTGGTGTTGCAAATACGTGAGTACACCTTTCCCAGCATATTGTGGCCCACGTTATTTGCAACACTATTTCAAGAATACTATTATTCCTACGAAAACTGCCTGGCGAAAGACTGATTATACTATATCATGTCCCCAGGCTATTTTGTACGTGCATACAACTTTTATTATTTTGTTTCAGCTATTGTCCAGGAAAATTGGCCCGCACTCCTCACGTCCCGCGTAAACTGCGTGGTCCACACCGGTGCGCTAGAGGAAGTCGATATAACGGCGTGCTCAGTGGGGCTCCCGTGGGACCCGAGTGAGCGGGTCCAGATGAATTGCTCGCCGGAAGATTGGATCCGAGAACGTGACACGGCCACAGGTATAGCTTAGTACCATCGGTTCCCCGGCTACCTTATTTTGCCGATTGCACTTTCTCTAAATCATCTTTCCAAACCTACGTGCGCACCGGACACAACTAAGGTAACGCTCAAAGAAGCAGCGATTGTACTTGTGCTTTGTTGGTTTAAATGGAAATAATAAAAGCCGCGGATTGATGTACCCCTGGAGCACAGTGCATTTCGCTATAGCTCTGTAATACAGTCCCTTGTGTTGAGGAGGAAGACTGAATCTGAGGTGCACATTTTTAAGAGACTGAAATTACTCAATCACATAACAACCATAACATAAACCATCCTACCACTCCATTCGCATTCTCCCACAAAGTTGGAATCATTTCCTGTCATACTAAGCATGTCGTCGAAGTTTTATTCCGCGCACATCACAGGATTGGAACCGCCTTCCCGGAAGCATCGCCGCCGATTGATGACTATGAACTGTTCGAAACAACATTACCTAACTAGGAGCCGAAGAACTTCAATTTTTACTTATTGTTTGCTGCGTTTCTTGTTTGTTTTTACTTGCTTTTTTTTTTACTAACTCCCCTCTGTAATGGTCTTGAGGGTATTAATAAATGAAATGAAATGAAGGGTACATCGTTATAGAAGAAAATAGAGTTGCAACGCGGCCCATTGCAGTAGGAAAAGAGAGTTTTATTATTGTAGACAAGCTTAGAGGTTGGCCTCAATTAATGTTCTTGCCTGCTACTCAGCGTTGGGGAAGGAGTGAAAACAATGAGAGAAAGAGAAGGTGTTGATCATGAGAATGAGGGCGGTGATCTCACACAAGCTCCTGTGTGCAAAGACGCATTCGATTCTTCGCGAAGATTGCGTGCGACCGACGCAATAAAACGCGCAATGTAACGAGAAATGTCAGTTGGTTCCGTGTACGTTTGTCGTGTGGTTCTTCATGGTATATGATGGAAAAATACTCTCTCGGTAGACCGCATGAAATCCATCAATATGTCCTGCGCTGCTGTGGGCGGTATTGTGCGAAATATTTAATCAATCAAGCATGGACGCGAACATTCTCACTATAAAAAAGAAAAGAAAAAAAACACAGAAAAAAAATGCCACATCTCCACGAAGTGAATCATGATGAGTGGGCGAAGCTCTACGTATTGTATGGGTCACTAACCGTACGTTTCCCGAGTGTTGTCCCATATAATGTAAACTGAGTGACATAAAGTGACATAGAGTGGACGACAAACCAATTCCTAAGGTCCATAATGTCTACGAAGTCACCGACTCGTATAAAGTGTGCTCTGGGTGTTTGAAATTGTTCCCCCCACAATTATAATATATATTAGTGTATTGTTAAACCTTTTTTTATCATATGCTTTGATTGATGGGGGTGCTCAAATGTCGGTGTTTTTGCGGTGTTGTGGCCTTTTATTTTGTTCTGGTTCGCATAGTAAGTGCTTCCCTACTTCATGAAAGTTACGGTGGCCGTATAGTGAGCACCTTTCAGACCTTGCATGTGCTGTCCACGGACGTTGGGCGTATAGTGGGTACCTTGCATAGGTCGTGGGTTCGCAGGTTCGAAGCACGTAACCGCAGGAGGAATTCTTTAAGGCCACGGATGTTCTTTTGTATTTTATATGGGCACTCTCGACGAATTTTTGCCGTCGCCGTCATGTCCCGTATAGAAATATATATATATATATATATATATATATATATATATATATATATATATATATATATATATATATATATATATATATATATATATATATATATATATATATATATATATATATATATATATATATATATATATATATATATATAAGCCACACAGAAATTAATACGTTTCGACAAACATTTCGTAGCGCGTGACTGGGGATTCGAACCTACCCCTTCTCGCTCCGCAGCGCGCTGCCTTAGAGAATTGTGCCATGCGTCCTTCTGTCTCCAGGATACTAACGGCAGAATGCAAACGCATTCGGCGTTGGATGAAAATTAAAATTAGTTGGCAAAATTAAAATTACGCGAGACGCGGGCAATGCTGAATCGCTGCCCACACTACGTATCGCTGGCGACCAACGCTAGTTTTCAATTTTGCGGTTCCAGCACCGCGCCATTCGCGGCCAGTCGGCCAAGGTAAATGAAGAGCGTCCCATGGCAAGTGCTGTCGTGAGGTAGGGCTAGTGCTTTCAATCTTGTAATCTTATGCCACAGGAGAGAAGAAACGAGAACGGCTGAACCAGAATCACACTATATGTCTTACACCGTGATAAGGATCCTTAGGCTAGAATTATAGTGCAAACGCACGAGATACCCACGAAGAAAGAAAACGTACGGCAGAAGCACTCACTAACAACTGCTTTATTCGTTCGTACGCCAATGCATAATAAGCCCCAGGCAAGCTTACAGCACATGCGCACGCAACGATAGCCCTGAACCACAACGTGTAACAAGGATGGTAGTGTATTGTATACGCGAATACGTGAAATCATATTCAGATGGGTGCAAGGAAAGAAAAGTAAAGTAAGAAGGACAAAAGTGAGCGTACTCTGTAATTTTAAGCTCAGGAATATGTACCAAGTAGACTCCACTGAAGTTTTTTTTTGTAGCGTAAACTAGACTGCCCGAGGTTGAGCAGTTTCGCGTGGCTTATTGAGAGCAGTGCTGCGCATGCGCGAGGAGCAGTGACGTCACACGGCGCACAGCTGGCGCGTCGGGGCCGCCGCCGCTGTGCGCCAGTCTGCGCATTCCAGAGGAGTGACGTCATGGCCGTGGCAGACGCAATTCTGATCGTACCCCGGTACCCCATGGCTCGTGCACCTCGAGCCACGCTGTTCTCTTCTTTGGTGGCGTCTGCCGCGGTGCTACATACATACAGCGGGGACGTTTGCCAGTGTGGTATAACCATGGAGAAGGAAAGCGAAATTGCTGCTCAGCGGCGCAGAAGAGCGGAGAAGCTCAACTCATCGGATCCTCATGTAGTCGCCCAGCAATTAGCGATTAGCGTAGGAAGAACGTACAGAAGAAGGCTAAACGTGCTGCGGAGGACACCGGGATCAAAGGGAGGAACGTCTAGCAAAGCGGCGTCGCCAGGAGGTAGCTCACGCTACGTATATCCTTGGCATAGCCGAGCTAAGTCACTTGCTATTTTTTTAGCGAGCAGAATCGACACCAGCAGGGAAGGAGAGCCATGGCTTCACGTACACTGCCCAATTTCTTGGGTCCCCAATTCTAGAACTCTCTAGTATTTCGCCGGAGTTGGGATGTGCGCCTCCGACTTGTACATTTACATACAGGGCATGGTCCGCCCGTGCTCGAGTGCTTATCTCATGAGGGGGGAGTTTTGTACATCTTGTGCTCTCACCGAAAGGTTTGCGTTTATGCTATAGTCGACCGCACGATGGTCACTTTGCTACCTGCAGCGGCCGTGTTTGCAATATTAGTGAACTTCCAGCTAGAAGATCCAAAGTAGGGGCTAGTGCAAGTAACAGCTATGACAGTTCGCGGTCGTCCTGTATATACCTGTACGTTCTTTTCGTGCGCCCTTCTTCGTGTTTGAGCAGCGCGAAGAAAGTTTCTAGCTATAGTTGCCATCCTTCCTGTGACACTTAAATTCCTTGCTATCGCTTTCATTGCTTCGCGCTTGAGGCAAAACTGTGACTTTTCTTTATATATTAATTTCTTCCTGTCTCTCTGTTTCTGTCTCTCTTTCTTTCTTCGGCCTTCTTATCACCCTAACGTTGCTGCTTGGTTTTTTGCTTCCCCCCTTGCTATACGCTGGAGAAACTGGCGCACATGTTCTGGGAAGCGAAGCAGAAGGGGACGAAGGATTAAGAAGAGAGCGCGTGCTGGTACATGATGATCATAATTTCGGGTCACGACATTTTACGCCGAGCTAGAACAGCCTTGTGTTAAAAATGCCCCCCACCTCCGCGAAGGGAATCGTGAGGAAATGCGAATGCATTTCATGCGCCGAGAGGTTTCGCCTTCACCGACTTCTGCCATCCCCTTGAGAGGCGCCCAGCCAGCGAACGGTCGAGAGTGAGGCGCGAGCGGACGGGAGAGTGGGGCGCAGGGAGGAGAGAGAGCGAATGGTGAGAGAAGGAGCGGCGAAGCACTGCACCTACCCTCTCCTACACTCTCGAACCACATGCTCCGGTTGCTAGGGGCGAGGATAAGCGCGCGCGCCCGCAGCTGTTGCTATGGGAGAGGGAGTGAGAGCGGAGAGATAACACCTGCCGGCGCGCGGACGCTGCCGCGGACAACGCCGGACGCCTCACATAGCCCAACTAAGAAATGCATTCGCATTTAAAAGTATTCAATGCCCGATCAAACGCCAGCTTGTTAATGGCTACGAACCGCGTAACTGAAGCCGACGGATATGCCCCATTGCGTACTAACTGAACACCTTTAGACACTTATTGTCACAGGTCCCTGATTTACCCCTTGCTTGCTTGCTTGAAAAATTTTATTGCAGCTGCAATAGAAAGGAAGTTTGAGGTGGCCCGGAGGGAGCCACCCCTAATAATCACTAGGTGGGCTCCTCATTTCAGGAACCCATTGTAGACCGCCGTGAATTGGGCTCGGTCGACCAGGACCTTCTGGCTCGCCAGGTCGGAAGAGCCCGCCGCTTTCCTGCACAAAAATGTAGAAGAGGTGAGACATTGCTTTATATGAATACTCTAGTGACGTACAACATATACGGAGTAATCAAATATCAATACATTGTCCAGTTTGTCTGGCTGGAAGTACTGAATCGAGCGGAAAAGAAAGCTTTCTCTGCATTGGTCAATTCAGCGGTGCGTCAAACATGAAGTCTAAAGCTGTACTATGTCTTTACGTCGGTTGTCTTCCGGAATACCTAGTGGAATACATGCCAGTTACCACGTAGGAGGGTGAACATTTGTTTGAGTTGGTGATCGTATACATCTTGTGATAAAACAGGGCTGGTGTAACACGAAGACATGAGGAGAAAGAAACAGACAAGACAGCATAGTGAAGAAACAGGGAGAGGCGTCACTTATAGTAGCCTTTAGAAAAAAGCCATACCGATGCGCCGGAGTAAGAGAATTGGTTGAGTACAGATGCGTGGCAGAAAAGCTAATTTATACTTAGGTACTAAACTTTTTTTCACTCGTGATGCTACCTTATGCAACTAAATTTTTTATAAGCAAAATGTTGCGTTTGAAGTGCGGAAACGAGAAGTGAACATGCTGTGAACACCTTGGCGAGCTCTTCTGTTACGTATGCGGACGTTTAGTTTTCGGGATACTTACGCTGAATCAACACTCCTGCCGCATTAACATTTATAATGCACTACTGAGACTGGGTATATGGATTGCCGTTTGTGTGTGTTTGTCTACGCAGATTCGTGATTGTCGAAAATATTACGAAGACGACAACTGAAAAAATAAAAATTGGTGAAGCTTGCACTTCGCACTAAGCCGCGCGAGCCTTGAAACAGTGAATCTAGGCGATGCCGCAGACTAATCTGGTTGCTTCTAGGTTGTTTCTCGGCCTTAGATGGGTGATGAGGGTTCATTCTAGGTTGCTTCTAGGCAGTTACTGGGCTTTGCCTAGCTGATGCTTGCTTGTTTCTACGTTGATTCTCAGCGCAGTATGGTTTGAGTTACTAAACAACACACAGTCCCAGACACAACACGGCAGTCCAAACTTCAAAGACATGAATTCGCGCTTAAACCAAGCGTTCTTACATCTCATACAGTCACAGACACGACTTGGATGTCGAACCGAAGACATGTTCGCCTTGAAACCAAGTGATCCTACCTCTCATAGATGTAAGGGCACGTCGTCGTTAGCCTAAGCCTGCCGTCGCTTCCGGGTCTTCTCACTGCCGCCGTTGCCTTTCCCGTTGCCTAAGTGTTATATAGGTTAACGTTGCTTTCTTTTTCCTGAGTGGACTATGGTTGACTAGTGGGATTTAGCCAACTTCTGTGGCACATACCCGCTTATGATGATGATGATAGTTTCTCTCAGCCAACACTGCCTTTCCCGTTCCCTTGTGTTGGACTAACTGTTACCTTCTTCCTTTTTAATCGACCATGGGTGAGTATGTTGACATGCGCGATCTCTGTTGCACATGCCCGTTTATCAATCGTGATACGGTGTACAAATTACGGCTAGCTTAACCCTTTGTAGGTCGTCCTATATTTTTGACATGGTAATATAAAAACCAGCTGTGCTTTATTGATATAAACTAGAAAGAAATAGTATGAAACAAATTTCATCAAAATCAAGCCAGTAGTTTACTGAAAAAAAGTGGGACATATATGTCCCACTGACTCATGAGAGTGTTTTCAAAAAGTGGGAAAACACTGTCCCACTGCCTCATGAAGGCACCATCTCGCGATTGCATCAACGGGAATTTCGGGATGAAACGGCCGAAGAAAGTGGCACAGAGTATCACTTCTAAAGTTGTGAAAAGAAAAGTTGTGCGGACCTCATTTGAGCAGCAGAACACCGCCTGCAGTTGCGTCTCTTGAGCCTTCAAAGCGCTGTGGTATGTCCCTGTAAAGCTTACTTCACCGCATGCATCAACCACTCATTTTTTTTTGTCCATTTGGCTGTCCTAGCTTTTTGCTGTTAAAATTGTCGAGTACAGATGTTATCCCTGAACATGTGGCTACATTTCAAGATATATATAATATCGAGAAAAATATTTCCACGGATTAATATCCGCAATTGCGCTGTCCGATTAGCGGGATAATTTTGAAGGGGATTGTTCCGATGCATTTATTGGTCAAGTTATTTCGCAAATTTACAAAAACACGTGATGACTGGAAGCTAAGATCGCCTCTCTCAAAAACCAGAAAAAGAGGAAATTATCCGGCATTTTGATTGGTAGGTTCTGTGTACCTCAAGAAGAGGAAAATTTAGAAGCGATCATCAAAAATTGACCAAAATTAGACGCTATTATAACACTACATCCGCTCTTCGAAAGCGTGGGAAAAGAATTTTTTTTCGAGATAACGAAGACTTAGGTGAGATATGAGCGACTTAATGTTGAGCTAATTGCAACGGGTGATCTGGGAGAAATGCTTTTCTGTAGACGGAAAAGTGGGACGTATGTGTCCCACTGTCGCACAAAGGGTTAAACAGCTTCGCTGGTAAAATGAGAATGGTAGCAGGGAACCGTGCCCAGCCACCGACCATTCATAACATGCAATCATTTAATATGAACAGCCTCGCTATGCCTCGCGAAGTGGCAGTGCGTGCCGCAAAGCAATTACGCTGCAAAAGAGGTGACGCTTCTTCTCGCTAACATGCGTCGGATTGGTGTGCACATGGCTTGTTTAGAAGGCACTGTCGTGTCAAGCTGATTTCACCGTTGATAAGGGGGCTGCATGGAGTCATTAACCTGACAAAACCTTTCGAGATGACTCTGTACCGTTGACATTAGCTTGGCATTTTGGGGGATATAGAAAAATAAACTGGTCTTTACCAGAGAGCTGTCGTCCTAAAAAAAACTAAAATTTTGGGTTCTAAAAAGACGATTAAATCAAACATTTAATTAGTGAAATCGTATTTAGCTGTTTGAAAATTGACTTAGCCTCTCAAACGCTAGCCACAGAGAATAAAATCGCGCTAGTAAACCCACCTCGTACTGCAGTGAAATAAAATTTATACTAACAAATCGGTTTCGTCTATAAAGGTGTACACGTTAGCCAAATGTACCACTGGATAACGTCATCAAATTAACATTAAGTGAAGTGGTATAGACGTGTAACTCGTTAAATACTCGGCGGTGTCTTTCCGTAATTCAACATGTTATCACGTAATCAAAATCGGAGACTGAGTATGTGTAGATACGCAAAATACTGCTTCAAGTCTCAACTGCCTCTACTTTCGGTATTATATAGGCTCAACCGGAGAATATATAATGAATGTCCGAAAGTTTCATTAACTTTCTTTCAGCTCACGCCTCAAGAATTTTAATAAATCTGGGCCGTTAGGCCTGGCGAAACCAGAAAATGTTCACCAGGCTTCACAGGATAAAAAGATTTTTGGCGCACGCCAAAGCTCGCGGCAATAGTCAAAGCGGTCTGAGTGCACGTAAAAGGCAAAGAATAAAAATATCAGCGCAGCACTAAACAAAATTAAAGCCTATATGTTTTCCGCTGACTCGATCTTGCCAAACCTATCTCTGTGAGTTAGGATGCCATATTAAAAATGTCTTGCCTAACTTTATATATGTTAGACTGAAGGCCCAACTTCGCCGAGCCGAAGTTTGCAAAAATGCCATTCTGCATATTTCAGGAATTTCGAGGGATCTCATAAACATGATCGCCAAAGCACCGTCTTGAGCCGCGATAAGCTTTAGTTGTTTTATTCTCGTATACTATTGGTTCCACAGAAAGTGAGTTTAGAATGTAATGTATGATACTGCAGTGCCTTCCAATATCCGAAACGCGCGGAAAATCAACATGCTTGATTAAGCGTCCAATGGTTTTTCCGCATGGAGAGCGAAAGAATATTCATCATAGGGAGCACTTGATGCAATTTCAAAAGAAAACAAACAAACACGTCACCACACAAGAAAAAAACAAAAAAAAAAAAGAAAGCCAAAACACTGCGTATGTAAACAGCGGAACGCTCCTGACAACGTTTGAAAATTGTCGTTAATACAAATTGCCCTGCAATGTATGGGCTTGATGTAGCATTTGTTTGGCGAAATATGGGAACCTTTTTTGCAGTCGCATGCGAAGCAATGAAGCCACGCATAGGTAGCCTAGCCCCACTGAATAAATGCATGCTGTGTTCCTAAATGGAGCAGGGATTCTGCACATAAGGAAGGCCCAAAGTAAATTGAAGAAACGACCACTTTTAGGGAAGATAAATCTCCTACTCAACGTTTGTATTTTGTAGTAACACAAGGAACTCTGACGGCGAAGATTTGCAAAAGCTTTATGCGAAAAAAAAATACACCATCTCCCGCTAAAGGGAACCATGTGTAGATGTGAAGCAGCGGGCGCTGACGCTTACACTGGCGGCGGCGTTGACGCTGGCGCTTATCGCGGCGTTGCGCAGGAGAGAAAACCGGGGCGGCGCAAAGCACGCAGTGATGGAGCGGTGTTTCCTACTGGAACATGCCAATCGCTGCTAATGGGCAATGAGAGACAGAAGACTCCGACTGGACACAGAGACCCGCAGTCCGCTTTTAGTTAACGCGCACGCTGCGAATTTTTATTGTTCAACAACGCCCAGGAGAAATCTCCCACCGGCACCACCTTGCAGGTCAAAATCCATTGCCATATATACGGAGTGGCCAGTGAACGGTTGTGCAGCGCGAGCAGTCGGTTTTTAAGGCGAAAGCCTTTAATGTCTCATGCTCACGTCCGTCCGGATGTCCAACCGTCCGTCTGTCTGTCCGGATGTCCGTCCGTCCATCCGGATGTCCGTCCGTCCGTCCGAATGTCCGTCCGTCCGGATGTCCGTCCGTCCGTCCGGATGTCCGTCCGTCCGTCCCTCCCGGATGTCCGTCAGTCCGTCCGTCTGTCCGGATGTCCGTCCCTCCGTCCGTCCGTTTGGATGTCCGTCCGTCCGTCCGTTTGGATGTCCGTCCGTCCGTCCGTCCGTCCGGATGTCCGTCCATCCGTCCGTCCGGATGTCAGTCTGTCCGTCCGGATGTCCGTCTGTCCGTCCGGATGTCCGTCTGTCCGTCCGGATGTCCCTCTGTCCGTCGGTCCGTCCGGATGTCCGTCTGTTCGTCCGTCTGTCCGTCCGTCCGTCCGGATGTCCGTCTGTCCGTCCGTCCGTCCGTCCGTCCGGATGTCCGTCTGTCCGTCCGTCTGTCCGTCCGTCCGGATGTCCGTCTGTCCGGATGGCCGTCTGTCCGTCCGTCCGTCCGTCCGGATGTCCGTCTGTCCGTCCGTCCGTCCGTCCGTCCGGATGTCCGTCTGTCCGTCCGGATGTCCGTCCGTCCGTCCGGATGTCCGTCTGTCCGTCCGTCCGTCCGTCCGGATGTCTGTCTGTCTGTCCGTCCGTCCGTCTGGCCGTCCGTCCGTCCGTCCGTCCGGATGTCCGTCCGTCCGTCCGTCCGTCCGGATGTCCTTCTGTCCGTCCGTCCGTCTGGATGTCCGTCTGTCCGTCCGTCCGTCCGGATGTCCGTCTGTCCATCCGTCCATCCGGATGTCCGTCCGTCCGTCCGGATGTCCGTCTGTCCGTCCATCCGTCTGTCCGTTCGTCGGTCTTTCCGTCCGTCTTTCCGTCAGTGGAATGGCCACACGCTTTCGCCGAACACACTTTGGAATGTACAGTGTCCTTCAATTTTTTTTCAACCAAGAAACTCGCTAGCAGACGCTGCCTGCGTCGGCGTCACGAGGCGAGAGAGGGGGGGAGCGTAGGAGAGGAGAGAGAGGAGGGGACGCGCATGCGCAGTGGGAGTGTGGGCGCCGCGGGCAGGGATGCCTAGAGAAGAGAGGAGGGAGCGTAGGAGAGGTGAGAGAGGGGGGACGCGCATGCGCAGTGGGAGTGTGGACGCCGCGGTTAGGGATGCCTAGAGGAGAGATGGGGGGGAGCGTAGGAGGGGAGGCGCATGCGCAGTGAGGGTGTGGTTGCCGCGGGGAGGGATGCCTCGAGGAGAGAGAGGGGGAAAGGAGGTTTTCTATTTTTTTTAAAGGTTTTGCGCATGCCCAGTAAGGGAGGCCACGCCGCACACCACCACCACCGGATTAAGCTTCGCCATACGATGCTTCACATCTAAAAAACAAGAAGCATCTGGATGCTTGAATTGCAGCCCATATAACAGAAATTGTCAACGTAATTTTGGACTTTGAAAAAATGTGTATGAGCTGATGCGCAAACGTTTTTAAGTATGTTCAAAGTCATTGAACTGCTTCTGTCTACACTCGCTTTATGTGCGCACGACGGTATTGCTCACATTATTTTATTTTACCAAAGGAACGCTTACGATAAACTCTTGAAGGAAAAGTGTTAGCAAGGTATATCACAGAAAACAGAAATGCCCATCTTTAGCGGCAGTGGCTTCGGAATTTTAATAACCAGTCTATGTGTGTAATCGTGTGTGCATGTGTTGTGTGTCGTGAATGTTGCGCAATTGTCTGTTGCTGTGTAAAAGGAACGGAACAATATTTTGCAGACCTTTACGCTCGCGATATTGACATCGGTCATTGTAGAATCGAAGGCACGTACAGAATCGTAACATACAACGTCATAGTACGCGCTGCTGAAAAGCTGGAAAAATATAAATGTTCCTTTAGACAGCGATACCCGTATCGGTTCGCTGTGGTCTTGATACACTCTAAAAACTGCTGAGGGTATCGCAGGAGTAAAAAGGCCGAGTTACTCTTCAGAGTGTTGTTCTACTCTCGCAAAGCATCGGATGGAGCGAAATCCATTTTCACTCTGCGTAAGAAGAGATAGTGAAAGTGCTTTATACTCTAGCTCTCTCTGAGAGAGTGGAACGCCCATATACTCTTCAGACATGAGAGAGTAAAACGCGGCGATACTCTGCTCCTGATCTACATATGAATGGGCCGTCACACCGCGCCTGATGACCACTCCTTAATAACCACAGATGTGTGCAGTAAAGAGCCACACATATATGCATATTTGTTTGTTGGGCGTTGGAGACGACGAATATAAAGAAGAGCGCTTCCAGCGCTTCCCAGTGAATTTCCCAGTGAATTTCGGTGCTCTGGAAGGCACTTGGAACTCTTAATGTCCACGTTTTTAGCTTCCGATTCGTGTAGTTAAATAAGCGATTACGACCTCATTGAATCGGTCACGATCGAAACTAAGTTCAAACGATGATTTCATTCTTCGTACATCAATATTCAGGTTTCTCGCTACGAACGTCGCGCACGGAGGATGCTGCCGTAAGCCTAATCTACGGTACGGTACAGTGAAGTAGTATGGCTGTAGTCGCGGAACGTGAACAAAGAATGACCGAAGATATGTCCGAGAGGGTGACGGAAACCGAAATGTTCAGTGCGCAGTTCAGAAATGCGATGTTTCCTACAAAGAAAACCGGCAGATCCCACGCACTGTGGGAATCGATGTAATGCGAAGCAGCCAGCAAGGAGCAAATCATGTTGTACGTGATATGCATGTCATTAGTTACATTTAGGGCCTGTCATTTGTGTTCATCGTGCAGTCACGTCACGCAATACAAATTTTGGTGTATACCAAGCTAGCGAACTGGACGCAAGCGCACCATGAGCGTGGCATTGTAGATGACATGCATGCCAAGATTTTCGTGTTACCACCTGCCACTTATGTTCGCTTAATTTTTTAACTCGAATCGCAGCGAGACGCGACACCAATCTGCCTCCGTTTGGCATGCGTTCGTATTCTCGCGCTTTGCGCATTGTCAGACGCCATCCGCGTTCCAGCGTATAAATTGACGGCCACTTTGTCAATTCCAAGGCGCGTTCCTCCAACGCCTGTGCCCACTGAGACGGGGTCGGTCAGAATGGAACGTCATGCGCGCGTCTCCCTCCTTGCATGATTTAGAGACGTTGGGCACAGCACGCTACGTAAGCAAAGCGCGAGCACTGTAGAGTCCGACGCGACCGGCGTCCGTTTGCGCGCCCCGGCGCCCAACTGGCACCGTGTCAGGGCACGGCTGGAGGGAGGGACGGACGGACGTGAGCATGAGACAATTAAGGCGTATGCCTTAAAGATTTGACGTATATCAAGCTAGCGAAACGGCCACGAGAATGACATCAGCGTGGCATGCAAGTCATGTTGCACATGACATTTCCTGATTTCCATATTACCACCTGTCATTTGTGCTCGTCATACAGTCACGTCACTCAATACCAAATTTGGTGTATATCAAGCTAGTGAAACGGCCCCGAGAGTGTAATGAGCGTGGCATGCAAGTCATGTTGCACATGACATGTCATGATTTCCATATTACCACTTGTCATTTATGCTCGTCATACAGTCACGTCGTTCAATACCAAATTTGGTGTATATCAAGCTAGTGAAACGGCCCCGAGAGTGTCATGAGCGTAGCATGCAAGTCATGTTGCACATGACATGTCATGATTTCCATAGTACCACTTGTCATTTATGCTCATCATACGATCACGTCGCTCAATACAAAATTTGGTGTATATCAAACCAGGGAAACGGCCGCGAGCGTGCCATGAGCGTGGCATGCAAGTCATGCTGCACATGACATGTCATGATTTCCATATGCCCACTTGGTATTTATGTTCGTCATACACTCACGTCACGCAATACCAAATTTGGTGTATATCAAGCTAGCGAAGCAGCCGTCAGCTCGCCATGAGCGTGGCATGTAAATCATGTTGTACATGACATGCAGGTCATGATTTTCATATTACCACAAGTCATTTATGTTGATTATCGAGAAATGTCTCATCGTACCAATTTTTAGATAGATCAAGTTAAGGAAACGGCCTCAGGAGCACTATGGCCATGGCGTGTAAATCATACTTTTCATGACAAGTTATTCATGATTTTCATGATATGACCAGCCATTCATGTTTGTCATACAGTCATGTTATGCCACACCAATTTTGGTATCAGTCCCATTAACGATACGGCCAGGAGAGCACAAAGTCGTAGGCGGCTAGATAGATAGATAGATAGATAGATAGATACGCTCAAAGTCGCCGAAGTTCGCTAAGAAATGCTTCGCATTTAAAATGACTAACCGCTTAGCGAGTCAGTGCGAATGCCGTACATATCTTCGGTTGCGCTAAACGCTCTTACTGCAAAGCCTGTCGGATTGACATTCTGATCTCGCGAAGCGCGAAACAAGCGCATGAACTCGTTTGGTTGTCATACGTGCGGAGACACTCAAATCTGCGTGTCTAAACAAGAACATGACAAGACAGGTCACCAATGTTACTTACTACATGAAGAAATAAGCGCTCGTGAGCCATCTCCCAGCGTGGTCTAGCGGTAGCGTGTCGGACTCGCAATCTGAAGTGCATCAACGCGTCGTGGGTTCGAGTCTCACTCAGACATCTTTTTTTAACGTTTCTTTTTTTTTTTTTGTAGTGCTCGTTATTTAGCCATCATTACGGTCTGCGCATGATGAAAATTGTCAAAAGCAATTCTAAAGCCCAATATTGGCCCGAGTTCTGTTATATTTTTTCTTGAGGTGTACTACTACTCCCTTCAGTGGGGTCATGCTACTCTGCTTCGGCCAGAGTTATGTTACTCTGTTGAGGTGGTGTACATTGACCCTTTCTGGGGGCATTACTATACTATGCCTCAAAAAGAGGTGATTTACTCTGGAAGAGAGAGTTAAATATGGGACAAGAAAATACTCTACCGCCCGGCACTCTCTTAGTTCTTAGAGTGTAGTTTAAAAAAATGTTCTTATTCCTAACCTCTATGAATCTATGAAACCACTCTCGGAAAATCCTTAGGAGGTAGATGAAAAATTAAGACCAATAGTTTTTACTAGAACACTGAATACGGCAGACATTAAGCGGCGCATAGAATAGGGCAGGCATTTTACTTTTGTATTAAACGCAAAAAACAGTATTGGTTATGTCACTCTGGTATTCCTTGACATGTATTATATTGAAGGCATGTATTATCAAAGCGACCAATGCACACATGCGACCAGTTATCAAAGCGACCAATGCAAAATGTTGAGTGTGTAGTTTTCACGCCAATTACTTTTACGTGCATATAGACATTTGTGATATGTAGCTAATGAGGGGAAACTAGCTGCTATTTGAACAAAATCTAGAAGTGATTCAAGATATGAGATGGCTATTTCCACACCGAGTTACGAATTATGTTGCAATTCGCAATATTTTTCTACTGAAAAAAAACAGAACAGGGTCTTTTTGATAGTTTGTACAAGATCGAAAATTCAGCCCAGATTTGTCACTTAAAGCACGGGAACTTGACAATCCTAGGTGTTTCAAGACTGGTGCGAACTATAGTTGCTAAATAAAAAAACTGTTCAAAGATGGGTTAGAACTGTAGTACAGTAATTTTGTGTATTATTTAATCACGTGCTTACTTTTAACTTGGTAGTAACGTGCGCCATTTTGGTTATACTGGTTAAAAGTTACAATGACATTTTCCGACGCAACTACAAAAAAAGGTCAGTCTGTGAACAAGACATCTGGTATTTTAGCAGCGGTCGTACTACGCTAACGGCTGTGCCTAAGGGTGTGCCTTTTGTGCAAAGCAGTGCAAAAGCTAGTAATGTTTGGTAAGACTCTTAAGGCGTATCATTACACCTTTTACAACAGCTTTTATAGGGTTTGCAGGCAAGTACCACGGGTTTGTGTAGTAATTAATCCGCTTAATTGTTAACGCAAATCATCTTGTATGCGAGTCATATTCACATGAACAACATAAATATATCCACACAAAAAAAATACTACAGGATGAAGGGGAGATGTTTTTGAACATAGCGCAAGCTGAACTTGTTGGCTACTTTGGAAAAACATGTCCAACTAGTACTTACTTTCTTTTTCGCCGCGAAGCTAGGGAGCATACTTGTACGTCATTTTTATCGCAATTTCAATACACACAAGTACGCTCCCTTTTTTTTCTCACGTGAATGTGTGTCACTGTCATGTTGTCTCAGAAGATTCATTTGTCACACAGTTCCGACAGTCTGTGTGGCGGCTTCTTTTCAAAGCAATATTTGGCAGTTCGTAGCGACGCCAGACGGCGCTTCAATTTTGTGCTCGTGTGTTCCGGGTCGATACTTCGAGAATAATTTGAAGGCTTTTGTTGAAAAGGTGTCATTCGATGTTTACAAAAGTGCGACATCTCTGTGTGGATAAAAAGAAAGGTAAACAAAATAAACTATTCGAGTGAACGGCTCAATATACATTATCGCTACTGTTTTGTAGCTGTAGTGGTACAACTAACGGTTATACGTCAAGTTTAGGAAAAATAGCAATTATAGCATTAGCTTTGTATTAGTAACCGCGCTCAACTTATGCGTGTAATACGATATGAGACGTGCCCACACTATTGCATAGCCCGCTTAATATGCCATAGTGAGCGGATATGCAGCACGATTCGGATCATCATTGCCTACACCCGTGTACAGGTAGTCTGTTCGATTTTCGGAACATTTGATGGCCTCTTACCTCAGAAGTACCGAACAAGGCCTCACTGACGCAAATGGGCTGGGATCCGTAAGAATATTTGATTTATTTATGCATCATTCACAAAAGAGTCTTACGATAGAACCACTTGTAGGAGAAACCCACAGACAATCATTGGGCGTGACATATTTTTAGCAAAGCTGACTCGTAAAATTCGTAGAGAGGTTAGGAATGCGAATATTTGTTGTAAAGTTTTCATGCAGACAGTGCGACTGCATCGGTTTATTGATACATGTTCGCCTCGTCCTCGTCTCCTTCGTCTCCCCAGGCTCTCCTCGCTGGCGCTAGCGATGTAGATCGCTACACTCGCCCGGCCGGCTGTCATTCCCCTCACGCTGGTAATATGGTACCACGTTTCCGATAGACGCTGCTTCTGTCCTTCCATTTGGTCCATTATAATACACTGTCTTCAGAAGTCCTTGCTGCTTAGCCGTTTTAACAACGAAGTACGGGCCAGTGAAGGGAACTTTTGAGTCCAATCCTTTCCTAACCAATATCATAGACCCTGGATCGATATCTGGCATCTTCGTGCTATGGCGACGGTCAAAGTTGTTCTTCATGGTACTTCTGTATTTCTTTTGCTGGAGTTGACTCTTCGGGTGTTCCTTCAAAGTGATTCTTCCAACTAATCCCAGCTCTTCGTCAGCTGGTAACCAAGGAACCGTACCAAAGGCGGCAAAATATGGGCTGCACCCGATGCCGGCGGTGTGGGACCTGTTATGATGATATACCGCCGCCTCTAAAGCACTCTTCCAGCCTCCCTTGAATTCGGGGTAGAGCTTGAGGTACATCTTCAGGTCTGTGATCAAGCGTTCTGCGAGAGAGTTAGCCTCAGGATGGTAAGGTGCTGGATATCGAAGCGTAATATTTCTTTCATTTGCCCAATTGCGTAACTTTTCACTTCTAAACGCTGGTCCATTGTCCGCAACAATGATCTTGGTGTTCTTGAAGAGTTGTCTCTCTAACAGTGCTATTACACAGTTCGCGTCTTCTCTTCCCACTTTGGCGGCCGCGAAGCGCGTGCACTCATCCACGGCGACCAGGAAAGCTTGGGTTCGTTTGACCCCTTCACTTTTCTTCTTAACTTCAGCGAAATCAAGGTGAATTACTTCGAATGGTATAGTTGAGTATTGTGGCATAACCATTTTGTTTCCGCGTGGTTTGTATTTTGATTTCACCATCTGACAGTCATGACACGTCTTAACATAACTGGCAACATTTGCTTTCATGTTGTTCCACGTAAATCTCTGGGTGAGCTTGCGGTAGGTCTTTGAGAATCCATCGTGACCTCCTGAATGTGGACTGCTGTGATATAACTCCAGGACTTGGGGCACTTTAGTTTCAGGGACACACATCTTCCCATTTCGCAATTCCATGTCTTGGGTACCCTCCCAAAGCTTCATCAAGTTAATGCTTTCTTGAGGAATTTCTTGCGGCACGTGAAGACGTGATAGTGCGTCAGCATCCTTGTGCTTCTGACCTGGTCTATGCATTATATCAAAGCTGAACTGTTGAATCTCGCTCACCCATCGAGCTATTCTGCCCTTTGGCTGCGCAAGTTGCAACAAGTATATCAGTGCCTGGTTATCGGTGAACAGGTTGAAATGTTTACCTTCCAGGTAACTTCTGAAATATCTGAGTGCCATTATGACGGCGAAAGCTTCCTTTTCTGTTGTCGTGTAGTTTTCCTGCGTTTTCGTGAACGTACAAGAATAGTAGCCGATGACCTTAAGCTCTCTCCCAGGTTGCTCGTTTTCGTCCCGTTGATAAAGGATGGCGCCTGCAGCATAGTGAGATGCGTCTGTGTATAGTTCAAATGACAAATCGAAGTCTGGCAGTGTCAATACAGGGTCAGACGAAATGGCTCTGACAACTTCCAGATAGCTCTTCTCGCAATCCTCCGACCAGACGAATGGAATGCCTTTCTGGGTCAGGGCAGTCAAACATTTTGTTTTTCTGCATAGTCTTCTATAAATCCGCGGAAGTGACCGGCGAGTCCAAGAAACACTCTTAATGAATGTACGTCGTAAGGCTTTGTCAGCTTCTTGATGCGCTGCACGCTCTCTTCTTTAGTGCCCTTGGTTCGGCCGTCAAAAGTTCTTCCCAGAAAGACGACTTTTCTGCAGAAAAACTCACTCTTCTTCATGTTGATTTTTAGCCTTGCAGTGCTAAGTGCCTGAAGGACCTTCTCTAGGTGTTCTGCGTGGTCTTCCCGTGTTTTCGAGTATACAATAATGTCATCCACATACACATTACAAAATATTCCGATGAAGTTATTCAGTACTCCATTCATCATCTTCTAAAACCATGCTCCCGAGTTTTTCCATCCAAAGGGTAGTCTGTTGTACTCGCATATATCGAAAGGAGTGACAAATGCAGTAAATTTTTTCGTATTTTCTTTGAGTGGCACCTGCCAGTACCCTTTGCACAAGTCAATGCGGGAAAACCAATGGCATCCTCCAGTCTCGTCAATGATTTCATCGATTCTTGGCATTGGGTACGGGAAAAGGTCAGTCTGTTTGTTTATTAGTCTATAATCTGTACACAGCCAAAATGACCCGTCTTCTTTGGGAACAATTGTAATGGGCGAAGCAAAGGATGAAGTTGAAGGCCTGATGATTCCCGCTTCCAGCAACCCTTGGAGTTCCTTCTTCAACCAGACTTTCTTGTCGTGGCTCAGACTATATGGCTTTCTCTTGACGATAGTGCTGTCGCGTAATAAGAAGGGTACTTCAATGGCCGTTGTGGCTTCCGGGTATGGACCAATGCACAGAAGCTCTGGAAACATCAACGGTACATCTTCTCCCGAACATGGCTTACGATCAGCCCTATGGGCGATATGAAGGTTATTGCACTCTCTTCCAATCGTGACCACGTCGTTCCAGAGGATATTAACTTTCATCCGTGTCGTATCAGGCCTGGATAATATAAAGTCAACGTGGACTTTGGGAACTACCAGAGCTTCAACCTTTAATTTCTTGCCTTCATACTCTAAGTCAACTTCTATCCATCGATAGTATTCTCGACAAGAGCCATCGTAGCTGCACACACGAATAGATTTTCCATGCGCAATGTTGTTAGCATTGACTAGGCTCTCGTTGATTAAACTGACAGAAGCGCCAGTGTCAATCAAAACCGTTAGAGTTCGGCCATTCACTGACATCGGGACACTTAATATTCCCGTCTTCGTGAGAAATACTATTTCCTCAACAGAGCAGCTTTCTCGAGTAAAGTCCTGACCCCGTTCAAGTGATCTCATACGGGAATGTTGTCTACATTTGGTGATAGTCTCTGCTGCCTCCAATGACGATGTATTCTTGCCACGGTAATCACCTTTGCTGACATTTATCGCCTTATTAGGTGTGGGGCTACATTCTGGTGCTGTTGTGTATTTCAGTGCACAGAGTAACTCGTCCATAGACATGAGGGACCTTGCTTGCATCTGCTTTTGATAATATCTTGTCATACCATGTATGACGAGAGCAACGACTGACGAGTCGGCCAATGTTGGATCAGCTATACGAAGTAGCCGCCACTTTTCGAAAATGTACTCTCTGATATTAGTACCTCTCTGTCGATAAATAAGGACACTATTCCAAAGCCCTACAGGATCCGCCTCGAAAGCGCCTGCGAAGCTTTTTCTCCATACTGCCCAAGAGGTGTTCGCATGTGATGTTATTTGCAAGTCAAACCACTTCCTCGCGTTCCCACAAAGAAAAGCCTTCATATTGTATATGCGATCTTCATCGCTTGTCCAGTGGTTTCTAGTAAATGCATATTCGTAAAAATCCAGCCATACAGTGACGCTTGCATTTGCAGCGCATTTGCAGCGCATTTCCTCGCATTTGCAGCGTCAACAAGAAGTCCTAAAAGCTGCTCCTGCTGTGTCATATATAGCTTCTGCATTTCATTTAATGCGTTAATGACACCTGGATTGTCACAATGAGTGATGCTTCGTGGTGCTTGTATTTCAAACGCCGGCGGAGCATTTAGCAAGTGAGAAGCCAAATCCTCAAGAGTCATGCTCACAGTCACACTACCTTGAGCGACGAGGCTGTCAACCGTAGCTCCGGCGATATCCGCAATCGTCTCCAGAAGACTTGGAGCTGTAGTGTCCTCCTGGAGCTTGACGTATCGCTGGCCATCTGCTTGGAAGCCCACGATGAGAGGTCGCTCCTGACGGCGCGTGACGTCGAACTTGATCTTCATGTGCAGGTTCCTGACCTCGGCTGCGCCAATGTAAAGTTTTCATGCAGACAGTGCGACTGCATCGGTTTATTGATACATGTTCGCCTCGTCCTCGTCTTCTTCGTCTCCCCAGGCTCTCCTCGCTGGCGCTAGCGATGTGGATCGCTGCACTTGTGAACTGGGTGACTGGTGTCTTCTTTCCAGTAGAAAACAGCGCTACAAGACGGGATGAAGAAGGACAAAAACCACGGCGCTGACTAACAACCAAATGTGTTTTATTCTACCAGTCCGCACATATATACTCCACCACAATCTCAAGAAAAAAGAAAAGCAAAAAAGTCAGTTTCACCGCAAGGTTGAAGCAATGAATACGATACAACAAATTGTAATGTTATATGAAGTGAGGCTGGAAGCTAACTCTTTTGGATGCGATCTCACGCAACCCTAGAAAACGCTGGCTTAAGAAAATACGGCCGCTCCAGGGGCACTCTTCACACCACGTTCTCTTCGCGTTGAGAGCGCAGCAAGTAGAAGGGTATAGAGGCCGCCCGCTGTCGGCTGCCGAGATGGGAGATTAGGCGCGCGCCCGCGACGACCACGCTCGTAAAATCGAAGGTCGCTCGAGGGACCCCCCCCCCCCCCGCTCGCGTCTTTTCGCTCTCGTGAACGATGGGCGGGGTCGGTGGAACAGTTGGGGGGATCTTATCGCGTGCGCCTGCCGGCTCGTTTGTTCTCCGCTTCAGCCGCGTTCATCGTTCCCGCTCGCGCGCTATTACCCGCTGGTAGAATGTGCGATGCGCAGGGGGGCTCTTATCAACTTGGACTTCATACGCGACATGATGGCGGCGGCGACGGCGACGGCAACGACAACGGCGACGGCAACAACTCGTCGAGACTGTCCATATAATTGCTATCGCAATAAAAAAGGAAGAAACAATGATGAGCCTGCGCAGAGGCAATAAAAATGCTCAATGGGACAGAAATGTTATCTCCTTCGGAAGGAGGGGAATCGAGGGGAGGCTAACACAAGCCTTGCCGCCGTTATAGATGTGATACGCTTGAGAAATGAGACGTGTGCGTTCATCATAGTATTCATAGTGTGTGTGTTTGTGTGTGGTGTTATGTGTCTATCAGTGTAAGTATGACAATGACCCAGCCCCTGGAGTAGCATGTCAGGCGAAAAGCCAGGCAAACATCTCCAGCTCTTCATTAAAATATGTCTCTCTCTCTCTCTGATATTATTTGGACAGGAAAATCGAATCTTTATATGATGGCTGGCAACCACAATCATTACAATGAAGAGACAGTTGACTGTCTGTAGCTTGTTTAGGGACCTTGTTCGCGTGCTCGCGCATGCGGTCATTAGCGCACAGGCCCGTTAGATCAACATAGTAGCGCCCGCAAGAAGGAGGAATATTATACACAACAGCATCGCAACATTAAACAAACTTTTGCCGGTGCTTCTTACTACATCTTTCCGTCTTGGTCTCTCGTTTACTTGCTGACGCAGGCTACCAAGTCTATTTCTGGCAGAATACAACAACCTAACGCCTGACCTGCTGACCACTTTCTTAAGATTATGTGCCACCTTCTGCACATAGAGTATGACCGCTACTGATTGCTGCGGGTGTCTCGCCGATTGAACAGCTGTTGAGCAATTGTCCTTAAAGCCAGATGCGAGGCACTCTGTGATGCTGGTCAACAGCGTTTTTGGGAAATCTGCAAGCTTCCTACGTGCTACTTGAGACTCAAGCGCCGCCTTCATGCAAGCCATTGCAATGCCGCGCTTGACAATTTTCGAGTGCGCAGAAGAGAAAGGAAGAAGGCTCTTTTGTGACCTAGGCGCATACCCCCCAACATACATGGTTATTTGAGAACGAGAGTTCCAAGTCCAAGAAGCGTAGCCAATTTTCAGAGGGATGCTCATTGGTCCATTGAAGTAGACCTAATTCCGTGAGGAATATTCAAAACATTCCAACAGCAGGCTGCATGTGTCGAGGGTTAGTGCTGTAAAAAAGTAACAAGTCGTCTACGTATATTTCCGGCATTTCCGTGGCGGAAATAAGTCGGTGAAGTCTTCGTGGACACCGGCATAAAACACATTCGTGTTGAAAAGCAACGGGTAGTATAAAAAATATAATTGTTACTACGGTGCTGGCATGGTCCACGAGTGTTGAGAGAATTCAGGATTTCAGGCCTGTCTTGATATATGCGCCCGGTTCCTTGTGATGATACAATAGCACAGCCCCCCGTTCACCCTGGCTCACTCAGTGCAGCCATTGACACGCAATCGACTGCTGTTTTCTATCAACCTAGCGAGGCGGGAGTGCCATGATTTAGCGAAACCCTGGAACCCTTTCGACTTTGCTTCAGACAGCGGCCACTGCGAATCGTACCGCGTTGGCCTCGATGATATTTACCAAGCCCTCGCGTGTTCCCGCTCACATTGTTCACAATAGTACGTGCATTCACTCCTTTGTTTGCACAGTGTACGATTTCAACGTCCACATGACTTGACTGCGCTTGTCGCTGTTATTGCGACGCACGGTTGTCATTACTCGACAAACTTACTGATTTTGCAGCTGACGCACTTTCTCGAACTTTCTGCACACTATTTCCTGCACATTTCACGTAATCTGACGTGCCAACTCAAATAGGGGGGCCTTAAGGAAAGAGAAAAAAGAATGAGGCCTTACTCTCTGGAGAATTGAGATTCAAAAGCAAATGACGCTTGCTATCTTTCGAAAACACGTCTTCCTTTCCATACGCTATTTGCTGAGTCCAGGAGCCACATAACTTCTCAAACGTTTCTTTAACGCTTCTTTTTTTCTCCGAGAGCTGTTTACCACGAGCGGAATGAAGCAGAAGGGACTTTGTATGTGCCAAAGCTTGCTTACTCAAAAGAACAGACGTCGCAAATCGGTATGTCAGTTACAACCGTTGTCGCTAAACGGAACTGAAATGGAAGGTTCCCGAGCATGATCCCCGTCTGGTGGCGTATTTTAATTTTGTTCGCTGTTTTTCTTTATTTCCGAAACGCACGTGGCAAGACTGATTCAATATATTTGTTTCTGAAAGTACTATTGATGGTATAACGCAGTTTTACGTGCTAAAACCACGATATAATTACAAGGCACGCCATGGTTGAGGCCTCCGGCAATTTTGACCACCTTGTGTTTTTTTACCGTGCACTGACATTCCACAGTATTTCTCGTCAACCAAAATGCATCGCGGATCAAACCCCCGACCTTCGCGTTAAAAGCCGAGCACCACAACCACAGCAACTAATAATAATAATAATATGTGGGGTTTTACGTCCCAAAACCACGATATAACTATGAGAGACGCCATAGTGGAGGGCTCCGGAAATTTGGACCATCTGGTGTTCTTTAACGTGCACTGACATCGTATAGTACACGGGCCTCTACCGTTTCGCCTCCATCGAAATGCGACCGCCGCGGCCGGGATCGAACCCGCGACCTTCGGGTCAGCAGCCGAGCACCACAACCACAGCAACATCGCGGCGGACAAACAGTACTAGATTTAGATGATAGTGAAAATAAAAATAATGGTTTCACACAACTAAAGCGGTCAAAAATTAACCACCCCAATAAACATGTGCGCTGTTTCAGACATTTAAGAACATTTGCGGGGAAAATAAGCAATATTTTCACCCGGAATAAATATTTCCTCGTTTTAGGCCAATGGGCGATTCCCATTCACATCATATATATTTTTTTTCTGCGTCGCCTGCTAGCTTAAATCAATTATGCAGAAACTTCTGTTATGTCGTCAGGCTAGAGCAAGACGTGTGAATTTTAATGACTTCTGTGCAATGCTATTTATTCTCAAGTCCCAAATTCAGCCTATTTTCCAGATAAGTCTTCCGGCGATTGTACGTGGAGGGGTTGCGTTTCAATGTTATCAGTGCCGCATTGCGTGTACGCCTAAAACACCACAGCGAGATTAACAGCCGAATTGCTCGGCTATATTTTTTTCTCAGGAGGCCAAAATAGATTTCATGTGCTACAATGGTCTCGGCAGTGCAATAATAATGTTACAAATACTTACTTTTTGAAATTATGAGGGTCCTATAACTCATTTGTAGAACGACGCTGCAAAATCCAACTCCAAAATCTGCAACCTCCAAAAGAATGTTGTTGCTTTATTGCGCTGAACATAAACATCACATATGTTTTTCTTACATTATTCGGAGTCATTTAGTGCACAAAGGCAGCTAGTTTCAGAACATTAAGTTGTGTTACTAAGTTCAGAATGTTCTTTCCAGTATTACGCACTTAAGAAATTTCTCCAGACAAGACAGCGGTGTGTTCAACGTGCTCTCTTCTTTTCTTGCTGATTCCTGGATCACTTAATCAGTTTTATTGCGATAGCAATTATATGGACACTCTCAGCTGGTTTTCGCCGTCGGCGTTGGCGTCGCCGTCATGCCCCGTATATGTATATGTATCTATATATTTATAAAAATCTCAAAGAAAAATAATTCAGAAAAATGTTTCCAACGCGCGGCATCGAACCAGGGACCTCTCGCTCTGCAGCGCGCGGCGCTAACCGCTCAGCCATGAAGGCGAACGTCCTTCAACGTCAAACGGTGAGCTATTTATATACAGCGAGTTTTCAGCGTGTTTTCAGCATTACCAGCGAGATGGCGCACAGGCCGCGCTCGGCGGGGCTTAGCTGGGCGCCCCGGCGTTCGTCGCGACGCGCGCTCTCAGGCACTCCTAGCTCTCCGGCGCGCTTCGCCCGAAGGGGGGGGGGGGGGTAAATGCCCGTGGGCGCGCGCGCTTATCTCGCGGTGGCGGAGAATGGGGCTTTCGGCGGAACGATAGCGTTGTAGTTACCGGGCGCGCGAAGGTCACATCGCTCGCTGCAGTCCCCCCGTTTGCGAAAAGAGCACGCTTTTCAAACACAGTGAAGTAACAACTGTGACACTTGTTAGTTCGTGCTCGTCTGTACCTGTGAATACGTTTCGTGCGTCGTTTTTGGTTGAGCAGCGCGTTAAGTGTCGAGCTGTGAATGTTTTTAGTTCGCTCTCAGTTTCGCCTTGTGGCGAAACTGTGACTTTTTAAACACCCTCTGTCTGTTTAAATATCGAAGTTGAGGCCGAATTCTCGTGTCGTGCGAACGCTCTTAACCTTACTTGAGAGCCCGTGGTCCCCGGCACTTAAGAGCCTATATCGTGCTTCTCCGAGTAGCAGGTACGGAGGAAAGAGGGAGGAGTAACGCCTCCTGGTATGGTGTAGATGTGAGCACCGAGGACATCGATTAATATCCGGGCATCCGTTAGACGACGACGAGGTTTATATCGAAGGCTTCACCTACAAGCACTTCGAAGAGCCTGCCTTCCAGCACCTCCCCCCCCCCCACCCTTAATCGACTAGCGAGCTATATTCACATTTCCCTCTTCACTTCGTTCCGGTGGATGAGTGGTAAGTTGGGCCAGTTGATACCGGTTCATGGTGTAACTGCGCAAAAAAAAAAAAAAACGGACGGGACACAGAAAAGAAGAGGGAAGCGCATTCTGCGCCTGTTGGCGTTTCCCTCTTATTTTGTGTTCCCGTCCGTTTTTTGCGCACCTACGCCATGAATCGTTCCGGTGTTTTCTTCCCTATAACATGACACTAGCAAGCTGCTCCCTTGGAAGGATTCGTGTGGCTCTGTGGTAGATTATACTCGACTGTCACGCACACGCACACATGTTCGCTTGGATTTCGTTCATTACTCGCCCGCTAATGGAGACAAAATAAAGCAAGCTTGAGTGAACACGATGCGTACTCTGCACCATGGGGCAAACCGCTAAAGGGGAGAGCATACCGCCGATATCGGTTTCGTTTGCAATTTTGCACTGTGGTTCCTAAAAAATGGCGGAGATTAAAGCCTTCTAAACCTAGTTATCTTGAGCGAAATGTGCGATTTGCACGCGGCGTGGTGGTCTAGTGGTTAAGGTGCTGGACCGCTAATCCGCAGGTTACGTGACCGAATGCCGGCCGCAGCGGCCGCATTTTAGATAAAGCCGAAAGTGCTAGAGGCCCGTGTACTAAGATTAGAGGCAAAGTTCAAGTTGGGGACGCTTGAACATCCGCCATACAGCCTGGAGCTGTCGCCTTGAGACTGCCACATTTTCGGGCAATGGAGAAGCACCTCAAGGAAATGAAATTCGTGTCGGACGATGACGCGAAATAGTCTGTTACACAGGTTTCGAAGCAGCGACCAAAGAAGTTTTATGAGACGAGGCTCACACGAGTCCTTAGTGAAAGAGATAAGCTCCTAAATATTCATAGATATTACTTTTAAATAAAGAACCTCGTTTGTCATGTATTCAGGTTGATTCACTTTCATTTGACTCACCCACGTATTTTCTTCTTTCGCAAAGGCCAAGAATAGCAACAAAAAAAAATGGCAGCCGATCCACGAAGCGCATGCTGATGATGGAGCGAAACTCCACTGACAAAATGATAAACGATATAAAGAATGCTTATGAAATCCATCTGTCCGTCCGTCCGTCCTTCCGTGGATGGACGGACGCACGCACGCACGGACGGACGGACACACGGAAGGACTCACGGACGGACACACGGACGGATGCACGGACGGACGGACAGTTGCACGGATTTGCGGACGGACGGACGGATGCACGGATGGACGGACGGATGCACGAACGGAGGGACAGGCAGATGCACGGACGGACGGACGGATGCACGGAGGGACGCACGGATGGACGGACGGACAGGTGCACGGACAGTCGGACGAACAGATGGACGGATGGATGGACGGACAGAGAGACAGATGCACGGACAGAGTACGGTCTATTTTAAACTTCTATGCGCGCTATGCACACTCTGTGTGCGGTATATGTAACACATGTGTTTCGATCCGACGGGGAGCTACGACGACGGCGACAACGGACATGGTGCGAGCCTAAGGAGCTTCACTCCTAAAAACCTGTCTCATCCAAATCGCAGGACTAGCAATAAAGACCAGAGGAGCCAAGCACTAGAGGCCTTGACCCCATCGACTACGACTGTTTAAAAATTATTAAAATTTATTTGTAAATTATTGCATTTATTATTATATTAAAATGATTTAACAATTGATTATTTAATGAAATAAAAGTTGAAGGGCACTTTGTAAATTCCAAAGTGTGTTCGGCGAAAGCGTGTGCCCATTGAGACGGGTTGGTCAGAATGGAACGCGATGCGTGTGTCTCCCTTCCTGCATCTGTGGGCACGCTGGGCACAGCGACGCTACACTAGCAAAACGCACGCGCTGTATTATAGTCCGACGCGAGGCGCGACCGGCGTCTGTTGGCGCGCCCCGACGGCCACGAGATTGCCGAGCGAGTGTAAAGGGGGCAGACGCGTGCGCGCGGGAGCCATCCGACTAACTCGAACGCTGAAACGATACAGAGGCCACAGCTGGCACCATGGCAGGGCACGGAAGGACGGACGGACGTGAGCATGAGACATTAAAGGCTATCGCCTTAATAAATCAATGAAATGCTTGTTGCTTCTCGTCACCGTTCAGCACACTCAGCCGTATTCTGTACAACACTCAACTCGGGCCAGCCGCCAACATTGGCGAAGCCTGTATGGAAGCGAGTGATCGGCTGATACTCAGACAGAAACAAAAGAAATATAAACGTTTTCAGGAGGTTAATCGTGGTGTTGAGGTAAAGGGACAAACGTAGTGGTGTTTTTGTACAAAATACTGGCATCGTCTTTCGCGCTCTGTTTATCCAGTTACATTATTAAAGATAAACTTCGCCAAATATAGCAGAACATGTAAGACGTTCCTGCAGATAACAAGGAGTGCACCGTGCGCAGGTAGGTTGGCTCCATGAGCACCGATTGTGTGCATGTTAGTGTTCGATGCGTTTTTAAGGCACTGGCGCAGTCGACTTTTCGTGTAATAAGGTGTAAAAAAAGCCCCCACCTCCCCGAAGGGAAATCGTGAGGAAATGCGAATGCATTTCGCGCGCGCTTCACTCCATTTATATATGGTGGTTGTGGTTCGAAGAAGGAAAAGGCGCCTAATTTCTGCAGCCCGGTCGGGAGCACGGCGCAGCGCCTTTTTTTTTGCTTTTTCTTGTTTTTTTTAAATTTTTTATTTATTTTTTTTAATTTTTTTTTCATATATAGCTCCGCCGAGCTCCGCCGCAGACCGCTTTTAGTTAACGCGCACGCTGCGAATTTTTATTGTTCAACAAGGCACAGGAGAAATCTCCCACCGGCACCACCTTGGAGGTCAAGATTCATTGCCATATATACGGGGTGGCCAGTGAACGGTTGTGCAGCGCGAGCAGTCGGTTTTTTCAACCAAGAAACTCGCTAGCAGACGCTGCCTGCGTCGGCGTCGCGAGGCGAGAGAGGGAGAGGGGGGGAGCGTAGGAGAGAGAGAGAGGGGGGGGGGGGCGCATGCGCAGTGGGAGTGCGGACGCTGCGGGCAGAGATGCCTAGAGAAGAGAGGGGGGGGAGCGTAGGAGAGGGGAAGAGAGGTGGGACGCGCATGCGCAGTGGGAGTGTGGACGGCGCGGGCAGGGATGCCTAGAGGAGAGAGGGGGGGAGCGTAGCAGGGGAGAGAGGAGGGGAGGCGCATGCGCAGTGAGGGTGTGGTTGCCGCGGGGAGGGATGCCTAGGGGAGGGAGAGAGGAGGTTTTTTTAATTTTTATTTTTTTTTTGAAAGGGTTTGCGCATGCGCAGTAAGGGCGGTCACGCCGTACACCACCACCACCGGATTAAGCTTCGCCATAAGATGCTTCACATCTTACACCTGCCGGCGCGCACACCTCCTCAACCTATCCTCCTCCTCCTCCTCCGCGGACAACGCCAACGCCGGATGCCTGACATAGCCCGACTATGAAATGCATTCGCATTTAAAACTGCAATTTAGCAAGTTACCCGAGTCCACATGCAACCCCCCACCCTCACCTCTTTTAGATGTGAAGCATCTTATGGCGAAGCTTAATCCGGTGGTGGTGGTGGTGTGCCGGCGTGACCACCCTTACTGCGCATGCGCAAACCCTTTAAAAAAATAAAAATAAATACCTCCTCTCCCCCCTCTCTCGACTGTCTAGCAAGACAGTCGAGGCGCTAGCTCGCAGGGTAGCCCCACGCGCACCAAATGAGCTCACCCACAAGGAAGTCGTTCAGAGCCTGAATGAATACTATGATCCTAAGAAGCACGAGATAACAGAAAGCTACAAGTTCTTCAATCGCTCACAACTTCCAGGCGAAAGTGTTAGCACGTTTCTTGTTGCTATTCGCCGAACAGCAGACAACTGCAATTTTGGCACGTCGCTTGACCGCATGCTTAGGGATCGCATTGTCTGCGGAGTACGCTCCGTTGCATTGAGGAAACAAATGTTGGCGAAAAAGGATTTAACGCTAGAAGAGGCCGAAGCATTGGCACTTTGTGCCGAAGTCGCGGAAAACTATGCGGAATGCATGACGTCAGAATCGACCCTTGCTTAAGCTACGAGCATCCGCGGCCAATACTGCACAATGTTCTCGTGCTAGTGACGTGCCACCGCAGTGTGATAGTTGTGGAAGTGGCAAACACGACGACAACAGCTGTCGTTGGATCAGGGCAAGGTGCTATCGCTGCGGACGCCGTGGCCATCTCGCAAAAATGGGCCGCATCACCACCAATAAGGGGCGCGTCGCAACACGCGTGATGCAAGGAAAAGCTTTGACTCTCGAACAAGCCGAAACTGAAGACGACGATAGCGAAGCGACACACATATGGACCTTGCTTTCAGCACGAAAAAGCCGCTTAGAGCCGCCTATACGGCGTAATTTCATTTGGAGTGGTGTACAACTTACAATGGAAGTAGATACTGGCTCTCCTGTCTGTGTAATCTCTCGGGACGTGTTTGACATGGGACGATTCAGTTTATTGGGGGGCATCGCGTAGTCGTACAGATAGAATCACACTTGTCTAGAGCAGCGGAGCGCGTGGCTGTCGACACTGTTGTTGACAGCAGCTTCTACCGCGCGTTATCTACAAGCTTCCGTTCATGCTTGAATTGTAGCACAAGGGCCAAGCATGCGGTACGACCATGTTTGGTATCACTACGGCGTCGGTCTTTGCATATTTCTGCAGAAAACGGCAGCTGCCTCGACCGCCTGGTCGCTCTAGACAAGTGTGATTCCGACTGTACCTGAAAAAGCGCGGGACCGTATGTTGGAAGTGTTGCACGAGGTCCACCAAGGCTCATCGGGAATGAAAGCAGTGGCAAGGTCAAAATTTTGGTGGCCCCGACTAGACCGTGATATTGAAGCGCTATCAGCCTGCTGCCCGAACTGTGTGCAAAACATGTCAATGCCGACTGCAGCACCACCAGTCAACTGGCCCCAAACGAATGAAAAATGGTCGCGGATTCATGTCGATTTTCCCGGACCGATAGCCGGCAAGATGATTCTAGTGGCAGTAGATGCCCATACTAAGTGGATCGAAGCCGTGCCAGTAAAACATGCCACAACAACACGCACAATCGGCTGTGTGCGCGCAATGTTCAGCCGGTTCGGCATTCCGCGGACGATTGTCTCGGATAACGGCACGCAGTTTTCCAGCCAGGAATTTGCCAGGTTCGCGGCAAAGAAGAGCATTATGCATCTCCGAACAGCGCCTTTTCATCCCCAGTGTAATGGAGCGGCAGAACGAGCGGTCCGTACAATAAAGGACGGACTTCGCAAAATGAGGGAAGGGAGTTTGGAGGACAACCTTGTCAGGCTGTTGTTCAACTACAGGAGAACGCCGCAGAAGACAGGAAACACTCCGTCAGAGTTGCTGCTAGGGTTTCAGTTGCGATCACGATTGGATGCATGTTTTCCCTCAACTGTTGCAGATTCGCCACCAAAGTCTGATGACTGGGTAGTCCCCACGGAAAGTAGCGTGTACGTGCGGTACTACGGTGTTGGAGAAAAGTGGACACCGGGGCAAGTGAAATCTACGTCAGGATCTCGCATGGTGACCGTTCAAACTCCTAATTATCTGCTCAGACGCCACGTAGACCAAGTGCGCCCTCGACACGAATCGCAGTCGTCAACATCTCCGGGCCTAGCACTCTCGTCAGAGCCTAGAGTGTCCATGCGACCTGAACAGTCGCCGGGGTTTTCCACTACAAGCTCTGCCGGGTTGCATCCTCAACTGATCACTGGCGCAAGTCCCCCCCCGACGATCGGGCGACAACCGTGCCACCGGCTTGTCGTACAGAGGCGGCTAGCGTAAGCGAGAAGCCGGAACTTCGGCGTTCCACCAGGCAACGCAAGCCCGTACAACGGTTCCATTTCTAAGAAGAGAGAAGTGTTGCAAACAGCACTCTGCGACTGTGCTTCCTCCTTTCCCTCCTTCGCGTTTCTGTCGATCGCTTAAGCGATAGCAGTTTTGCGCCCCCTTTTTCCCTCTCCCTCCTTCTTAGGTTAAGCTACAAAATAAGCTTGCAAGAGGAATAAACGATTATGGTGTCCCAGTCACCGGTTGTCTGCGTATGCTTGCCGTGGCTGAGCCGACGGCTATGTAACCGTCTTCCTGTCATGGGACAATTGAACCTCTGTGTGCAATACAAGACTGTTTCCGTAAACTGCCCACTTATTGTACTCAACTGCTCGGGACCTAGTCTGTGTGGCCGTGACCTGATTTCCTTGCTTCACAGAGCGGGGGGTTCCAGTTTTCCAGCCATCGACACAAGACTCGCCACGCTCAACGGAAAAGTCCACAGGAGCCGTTAACAACATTATCGGTGACTACAGCGACGTGTTCTCCAAGGAGCTCGGCCTGATCAAGGGGCCTCCAGCCACCTTGCAGCTGAAGGATGGAGCCATGCCAAAATTCTGTAAGGCAAGATCCATACCGTACGCTCTAAGAGATAGGGTGTTGCAAGAACTGGACCGGCTGGTAGCTATCGGCGTACTTTCGCCAGTTCAACACTCTGATTGGGCCACTCCCATCGTGCCGGTACTTAAGAAAGACGGAACAGTAACAATTTGTGGCGACTTCAAAGCCACCTTGAACCCAGCCTGTGCGGTTGAGCAGTACCCTCTTCCAGTTATTGAAGACATATTTGCGTCATTAAACGGAGGAGAGTATTTTAGCATTCTTGATTTGCGAGATGCAGATAATCAAGTTCCTCTGGATGAAGCCTCTAGAAAACTTTGCGTAATTAACACTCACAGAGGCCAGATCTGTTTTAATAGGCTCCCTTTCGGAATATCCTCTGCCCCGGCTATTTTCCAAAAAAATGGAGGCAATATTGGCAGGTTTGCCAGGCGTACAAACGTACCTTGATGATGTACTGGTTTCGGAGAGTCGTGGCGATGGTAGTGAACGCCTGAAGAATGTGCTAGAACGTTTCCGTGAACACGGAGTTAAGCTCAGAAACGACAAGTGGCGCTTTAGAGAGCCATCCGTCGTATATCTCGGCCATCGCATAGACAGAGAGGGTCTTCATCCCACCGAGAAAAATTTGGAGGCAATTGTTCGGGCGCCTCGCCCACACAACGTCGTTGAGCTACGCTCCTTTTTAGGAATGCTGACGTTTTATGCCAGATTTCTGCCGAACATGTCTAGCCTACTCTCTCCGCTCAACAAACTTCTGGAAAAGGGCACATCATGGCACTGGGGTGCGCAACAGGAAGCTGCCTTCGAGAAAGCAAAGAACAGCTTAATGCTATCTATCTATCTATCTATCTATCTATCTATCTATCTATCTATCTATCTATCTATCTATCTATCTATCTATCTATCTATCTATCTATCTATCTATCTATCTATCTATCTATCTATCTATCTATCTATCTATCTATCTATCTATCTATCTATCCCTAGCCGCACACGCTCCTTAACTTGGGGTAGACCAAAATTAGTATGGGAGGGCAAAGGGTTTCACGCATGCCACTGCCCCCCCTCCCCTCCCCCCCCATGAGCACTTTTTTATTCTTTTGGTTTACGTCGTCTTCCTCATTCCTTTATACTCAAAGCTACACCCACACATCTAAAAATAGGACGCGCGTCTCGCAGTTACCCGGTTTCTCGGTCGCCCACTAGTTGAGCGGAAGGGAAAGCCGTTCCGCTTCGCCGCCTGGCTAGGGTGACCGACCGGGCACTCCGGGCCATTAAGTGCGCGAAGAGCGTTTCGACGTTCTTCCCCGCGCTTTCCTTTCAGCACTTCTTTCGTTTCTGGAGTAAAAATAAACTATACTGCATCTCACAACTACCTTGCAGCACTGCCGAAGCTACGAGGCGTACACAGGCAGTGTCCTTGCGCAGCACATAATATAGTTCCGGGCTTAAGTCTCATTATCAACGAGGTGCAAGAGCTTTAGCTGTGCTTCTCGCATGACGCGTTACAGAGATACGAGGCACGTTAGGCCCTTCACGCATGCACTTCTAAATTTCTGAAATAATGCAGAGATTACCGGCTGGTAACCGTAATAACCACCCTAACCGCGACGACGTACAGCAACATGGCAGCCCCCATACACTCCAGACCACCCGCTTTCATTCGAATTCGTGCTTTTAGATGTGAAGCATCTTATGGCGAAGCTTAATCCGGTGGTGGTGGTGGTGGTGGTGGTGGTGGTGGTGGTGTGCCGCGTGCCCACCCTTACTGCGCATGCGCAAACAGTTAAAGAAAAAATAAAAATAAAAAACCTCCTCTCCCCCCTCTCTCTCCTCTAGGCATCCCTCCCCACGGCAACCACACCCTCACTGCGCATGCGCCTCCCTTCCTCTCTCCCCTCTTACACTCCCCCCCTCTCTCCATCACTGCCCGCGGCGTCTAACTCCCCCCTGCGCATGCGCGTCCCCCCTCTCTCTCCTCTCCTACGCTCCCCCCCTCTCTCCTCTACGCATCCCTGCCCACGGCGTTCACACTCCCACTGCGCATGCGTGTCACCCCCCTCTCTCTCCTCTCCTCCGCTTCCCCCTCTCTCGCCTCGCGACGCCGACGCAGGCAGCGTCTGCTAGCGAGTTTCTTGGTTGAAAAAACCAACTGCTCGCGCTGCACAACCGTTCACTGGCCATCCCGTATATATGGCAATGGATCTTGACCTCCAAGGTGGTGCCGGTGGAAGATTTCTCCTGTGCGCTGTTGAACAATAAAAATTCGCAGCGTGCGCGTTAACTAAAAGCGGAGTGCGGGTCTCTGTGTCCAGTCGGAGTCTTCTGTCTCTCATTGCCCATTAGCAGCGATTGGCATGTTCCAGTAGGAAACACTGCTCCATCACTGCCTGCTTTGCGCCTCCCCGGTTTTCTCTCCTGCGCAACGCTGCGATGAGCGCCAGTGTCAACGCCGCCGCCAGTGTAAGCGTTAGCGCCCGCTGCTTCACATCTACACATGGTTCCCTTTAGCGGGAGATGGTGTAATTTTTACTGGCTCTCTACCCGGACAGCAAGAAATAAGTGGCGTATTCTGTCATCGCTCAGTCTAATCTAACCATGAGGACAAATCATCAGGTGTCTTCTTTCGCTATTATTTATATCGCTCGTTTGTTCTGAAGCTGCTAGGACTACCGATGCGGTAGCCAGCCGTAAAAGTGGTTTGATGTTAACTGAGCAGATGTCGCCACAACATTAGCGTCGGTGATGCGTTGACGATGCGAAACACCCTGAATGTCTATATTGTTTCATGTGCCAATATTTTGCTGTTCCACCCAAGAATGCTACGCGATTGCTGCTGGAAGTGCGTCGACCATGCTGTCAAAAAATAACTCGGTGAAGACGCCAGTATAAACGCTGTTATAAAGGGAACCGCGTTCTGCACAACCACCAGCGAACACGTCCTGCATAAGTGGGTTTCTGAACATAAAGAAACGGCGAGGTGGCGTTCCCGCAGAGGTTTTTGCGTTTTGTATTAACTCGAGGGAGCAACTATCAACAAGGTAGGCGAGCCGACGCCAAAGAGACGACGAGCAGACGATGCGACGCGGATGAACACGTCCTGAGTGGGCTTTCACCTTTCCTATTGGCTAACAAGCCCTGCAGCTTCCACAGTGCTGCAAGGTACTTCTGAGATGGAGTATAGTATAGGCATCGTGCAGTCGAGTTTCCTAAATGCGACTGCAGCGCCAGAACGCGCAGCCTAAGCGGATAAAAAAAGCAATATTGAGACGGGGTCGGTCAAAATCGAACGCGATGCAAGCGTCTCCCTCCGTGCATGAGTGGGCGGATTGTGGCCGATCTACAGGGGGGGGGGGGGGGGGAATGCGTCCTCGCGTCTGTTTTATGCGTGGCACTAACGGCCAATGTCGGCGAGCTTGAGACGGGTGCAGTGCGAGCAACGCAGATCGCACTTATATAAGCGCTCTATGGAACGCACTTTCTGGTACTGGAAGAAAAGCGAAGACTACGTTTGCAATCCCTATATACCGAAGGAGGACCTAAGCCTGCAACATGTTCCCAGGGCACAGCATCACCGCAGAGTGACTTGACTTCGGTTTGGGCCATGAACTATTAGAAGCGACAATTTCGAAAATAACTATACGCAGCTGTTGACTAGTGCGGATGAGGATATTTCAATCAACTAGCTTGTATGAGTGGTCAAAATATGACCTCTCACTGTCGGCTCAGTTATTGGCGCCCGAGCTAAAATAAAGGTTGCATTTACGAATGTTCCTTCCACGCTGTCAGAATCTGCACTGTTAAAAAAAATCGCCGTAATCTTACGGTAAAACAACAGGTTAACTCTTGATGCCAGGACGTTCGCCGTTAAGGCATAGGACACTATTGAAGCCGTAGTTACAAATATTACCAATGCCGTAGCTCAACGCCGCACACAGAATTAGTGCGTTCGAAGTCTGAATGCTCCGACAGCGAAATGCCTGTGGTCCAGGTGCTTGCTAATAGCAGAATATAACCGCACTCACCAAAGACCAATCACAGTAAACGTTACTACTTATCATGCCCCCTAACGAAATTCCGTTGATAGGTGGGTTGGAAACCGTTGAGGCGCGCTACAGGATGCGGCTGTTAGGGTACTTGTGCGGCTTCGGTCCCGTCGGGCCGCTCCTGTAAATGTACGGTTTCTTTTTAACAGTATGTTTTTTTTTAATTCTCAGCACCGTACGCGTCCGTTAATTGTTCCGAGTGTCGCTAGCAGTTGAAAGGCATAAATGATTCGCGAGAAAGAGGCGATTATTGTTAATTTCGGCGTTCTTCTTTTTTCTTGTCCTATCCTCTTGTTCCCTCTATCCACTTTACATCTACTCTCATTATTTTAAACTTCTGTTTCCATTCAGTCTCTGTTTTACATCAGGCAACCGTTGTACTCGTCATGATAGGTCTGCTATTTTTAATTTCTCTTTTCTTCCGGTGTATTCTGTGACAAATATAATAAAGCAGTGTACTTCGCGATAAAGCATAGTCAACTAGCTCAGTTTCTCGCTTAGCTTGAATTATGGCTGCACTGCATATGGCTGGCACTACTGTCACAAAGCTGGCTCCCCTATATATGGAGGCCTCCCACAACGAATATAATTGTCGCCGTCGGTATTTTATGATCCCATGTAACGGCGGTCAGCTTGGCCGGAAATACAACCTGAACCCCCCATGCTTGTCATCTCAATAGAATTCCCGCTAAGCCAGGCAGGTTTAAGAGAAAACACACAAAGTTTATACAAAAAAAGTGCCAGTGGACAATGGTACTCGATCACTTTCAAGGACCAAGTATATTATAAGCATCATAGTGGTATCCCATGGAAATCAAAGCAATCAATCAATTGTATGTCGTGTACTTTTCAGCGGAAATAATAATGTCGCATGGTGTGAGCATCTCTGGAAATGAAATTCACTGATGTCCACAAAACTGCCTAATGCAAATTCCATCAAATATGATTTCATTTTGCAATGTAATTATGCAATACCACCTAAACGTAATGATAATTTATCCGCATTTAGCGAAGTACTCGTCACCTCCTGAAGGTTCCCCATCTTATGCCCATTTTAACCGAGAACTCGTTGGAATTCACACGAAGAGAATTGACTGTGGCTTAACTCAGTTATGCCTGGACGTGCGTAGCGAGAAGTACGGTTAATCTTATTCGACAGATTTAGCTGAGCGTCCGCAAGAGCTTTGCGGACGCAGCCTGCCGTAGGAAACTGCTGGCACTGAGCGTGCGCAGTGCTTCTGCGGATGCCCAACTAAATTTGTCTATTGTTTAGCTTGGTTCTCTGTGCTGTTACTCTTCTCGAGGCGTGCGGCTCGTTCTTCCTCCGTCTCCTCGGCTCGCCGCCTCCTCTTGGTTTTGTTCCGACGACGAAGCCTGGCTTCTTTCAGTCTCTGCGACTCACTTTCTATACCTGCCGACGTATCCCACCGAGCCGCCCTTTCTATACATACGATGCTACGCTGGCTCCTCCTCTGTTAAGTTTGAACACCGCGACTGACCGCGGACAGAGCAGAACACGCACACATGCACACAACGCTGACTTTCAGCTGGACACGCGGTTGCAACGCAGTTTCACTGGCTCCTCCTCTGACGTCATGTCAGATGACGCAGCGAGCGGTGCGGCCACCTGCCACAGCGAAACGGCGAGAATACCGCCAATGTAGCTCTCGCTACAAAATATAGTTCCTGATCGCATCGTAACAAGTTCTCGCAAATGCATCCAATGGTGTGGAACTGGACTTTGCGTTAGTGACGCTCAACATCGATGATAGGGACGTGAAGATACGGAGTAACTCAAGAGAGCACGTTGACACTCGTGCAGCCGAGAGGCGCGGCGTGTACGTTCGGAACCTCGTTAGCGAACCGCAGACGCATGGGGACTGATTGGGCAGACTGGAGCTTCTTTGAGAAAGAAACGGGGGGGCCCTGGGGCCGTTCATGCCAGATATGCCTTCGTCGGTCGTGCGGTTGACGCCCACTAGCTCGTTAGGGCGCGTGTCTTTTGTGGCGAGGGGGAGATCGGGAAAGGACCACTCGTCCTTTTCAGCAACGGCTTAATTAGGACCGCCTGTGTACTTCGCCTGGAAAGCTCGCGAGGTGCTTTAGCGAACCGCTGAAAGCGAGGTCAGCGGTCGGCTGGCATGCAGCCACCCGAATGACTGGGGCATTCAAGAAATTATAAGACGCAAACCGCCAAGAAAAGACAGGCTAGAGGATAGCCAGTCTCTCGCAACTTGACTTTATTCTTGAAAGGTCATCGACATGTATATGCGCCGAGCCATACATGCGCAAGAACATACCAAGCGGCACATCGCAATACTCGGCCTGTATAAGATAAGGGCTTATATAAGATGGCCGCTGCTCGGTCCCTTGATTTACCGATACCCAGAATTACCACCAGATGGTAATAATAATAATAATAGTAATAATAATAATAATAATAATAATAATAATAATAATAATAATAATAATAATAATAATAATAATAATAATAATTGCGTGGTGTAGCGTCCCAAAACCACCATACGAGATATGCCGTATCGGAGGGCTTCGGAAACTTAGACGACCTGGGGTCCTTTAACATACGCCGAAATCTAAGTACACGGGCCATAAGCATCTTCGCCTCCATCGAAAATGCGGCCGCGATTCGGTACCGCGACCTGCGGGTGAGCACTCGAGCACCATAAGCACTAGACCACCGTGGCGGGTGTCCCCCTGCAGCGTAGCAGTGTTTATTCATAGAGTAATTATCAAATAAGGACGTGAAACTAAATGAACTACTAAAATTATAGACTGCAAATTTTGAAATAATGGACCAATGCCGATGGAGAAGTGCGTGCGACCTTCATTGAGGAGATTTAAAAAAAAAGAAATATGGGCAAGACGAGGCTATCTAGCGCACTTGTTTGACAGTGTCTCCTTCTTCAGTTTCTTTTTCTTACTTCAGCTCAATCTATATGAGCACATATTCCACACCATATGGAATGGTGGATTCCACCATCCGTCATTATTGTGCGCTATGGTGCTAGATATGGCGGCATATGGTATGGTATGGTATGGTATGGTATGGTATGGTATGGTATGGTATGGTGTGGTATATGAATAACTTTATTGTGGTCTTGAGGATCAGTCCGGGACTGATACTGGCTGCATGCTCCCACGTCGGGCAGAGAGGCCAAGCCTCTCTGCCGCCACACGGGCCCTCTCTGGACAGCCCTTAGTTGGTCCGCCAACACGTCACTGTGCAGCATCCGCTGCCACCACTGTTCACTTTGCGAAGCATCACCGGCCAACGCCGAGCAGCGCCAGAGCATAAGGTGTATGCTGTAGGATACTGGCGTATGATGGATGGAGCAGAATAACGGAGAGCCAAATGGCTCTGCGGCGTTAGAACCATTGCGCCTAGTGACAAACATACAAATCAGTGTAGAAGACGATGTAGAAAGCATTAGTATAAAAAAATGTCGTAAGAACAAAAAAAGAGGCCCTTCCGCTACTAGGGATTCGTACGTTCCACCTTCGGATCTTCAGCCCAGACTTTACCACTAGGTCAGGCCGAAAAACGTTCCCCTTTCCGTAAAATGACTACTATAGTCAACACACAAACCGTTTCACTTCAGCTTCTCATGTCACACACTCGATCAAGACGAACGCGACCTTCCTCTCAAAATTAGCGTCTTTATTAAACACGCACAAAATGCTGCCGGCAGCGAATGGCTCGTCGATAATGTCAACAGCAGTTTCTTTTCATTTCAAAACCGAACTAAAAAAATATATCAAGTGGACCGAGGCAACGCTCTTAGAGGACCGAGCAGGAGGTTCACCGGCTCATTCTGGCGAGTTTTACAGCTGTTTCTCGCTCTTTTCAAAGGCCGACATGTCCTGAGGCTTTATCTTGACTTGACTCAAATTTCATTCGATATATACGCGCGCAGAATTGACGGAGTATTGACGTTTTCCCGCGCAAGCGACGATATACAGCGCGGCCGTGCCAGCGCACTGATGAGAGTGTCATCGCATCAGCCTTAAGTGCAAATACGAAGCATGTCAATATACCAAAACCAAGATCGCAGATTGACGTACAATACGAACACTTCTGTCCAATCCGTCACTGGGCAGAGAGAAAGTATATGAGGACGAGATCGCCATCAGACTTGTCTGCATCTCGTCCAGCACTGCGGCATATACTACGACACCTCGATAAGCTAGGCAGACAACGGTGGAGGACATTTTGCGGTTCTCTGGACACCAGGAAGCCGCTATCGCGTATATAACAGGTTGTACGGAGCCTTCCGACACCTACGTAACAGTTGTTTCCTTTCGGAGCTGACGATGAAGAATTATGGCTTAGCCCTTTGTAATAGGTTGTAAGCATTCAACGACCCCCTCGTTACACAAGTCGGATTGTGCGACGCCTGATTGCTATATTAATCTTCTACCACGCTACATTGCATATGTTAAAGGGAGGCACTAGCACCTCTTTAAAAACATTTTCCTTGGTGCAAGGATAGTTTAATATAGCTGACTTCGAAAACCGATGTGATAGGTCTCAAAACTGAACTCAAATAGCTGTTTTTGACAAAAAAAAAAAAAAAAAAACACAGGCTGTAGCCGCAAGGCTTCTTGAGACGCTGAGCGAACTCGGTGACGTCGTCCTCCGTGTTCCGAGTTATCCGGAACAGCATCACTGCTGAAGCGTGACCTCCTCGGTTAGACTCGGCAACGGCACGTCACGAGTTAATCCCGGAGGCGCCCGTTCGCATAGCGCTAGGCTGTTTGTCGTTATTTCAGATATCGTAATCCAGCTGCAGAACATTCCGCTTCGCTGCACTTGGTTAAGCCTTCGTCAACTAAACAGGGCTCTCGCAGTTCGTATCAGTGAGCGTGGAAACCTTTCGTCGAAGGGCAGCGTGGCTCTGTCAAAGGAACCGAAGATGACGCAGGTTTCCACGCCCCCACTTTGGCGCTCTCGCGTGGGCGGAGCAGGGGGGAACTTTTCTTTCGCGTATTCTGATGTACTATCCGCGTCAAATGAAACCCGAACAGCGGCAAGCATTCGCAGTGGTATAGTGCGCGCCGTCCAGTTATCACCACTGACAGGCGTGCGCATCCGGTTCGGCATCACTTCACATGCATGCGCACCTGTCCATACCGATAACTGGACGGCGCGCACTATACCACTGCGAATGCTTGCCGCTGTTCGGGTTTCATTTGACGCGGATAGTACCTGCTGCAACAATTGCCGAAAAAGCTACGACATCGTCGACAATAATGTCCGTACTTCCTAACTACGATGTTGTGTCGAATTGGAAAACCTCTTGAGCTTCGCTTTAACATGGTGCCTTCCCGACATAACGCCTGTATACGGCCTTTTCGCGAAGGAGTTTTTGAACGTCGGCATGGCTCTGAGGTAGAATACTGGGCTACCACGGAGAGGGCCTAGCTTTGAACGCCGTTCCAACCTAGACATTTTTTTCTTATTCGCGATACCGGTTACGGACACCGGCGCGACAGCAGCGATGGCGGCGGGCAACTACGGCGCCAAAAAAGGCATTTCGCTGTAAAAAAGTAATAAGGCCTGGTTATTTTTACTTATGTTGAATTACAATGGCAGATCCAGCCCAACTTTTTCTGCTCTGAGTGTAGCAGTCACATTCCAATGGCAGATTGGGAGCGTGAATTGTGCGTTCCAATGGCAGACTGAGAGCGACCGCAGATTACGGATTGCTCCGTGGAGCAAGCATTCTTCTTGCTCCGCCGAAATCGGCGGATTTCGCCGGAAGTTCGCGTGACGTATTCTGTCCGCCCGCATTTCATCCCGTCAGGCCGGATGCTTGCAGTTGCGGGCAGCGATGGAAGACCAGTAAAACGCTTCGCCCCTTCCCCCTCACGCCCTATCACGCCCCCTCGCAAGATTTCCGTGTACCGACTGCTCCCGTCAAGGCGCACGCGTTCCAGTCGCAGATTTGACGAGAGCAATCCCGTTCGGATCTACGCGCTCCGTTCGCGATCCGGCCGGGCGCTCGCGATCTGCCATTGGAATTCAACATTGTAGGAACAAGGTCGGGTAGGTCGGAAAGCTGTCGAAATACTTACTCCTCTTTCATTCGTTCACACCCCTTTTCCCCTTCCTAAGCATCGGGTGGCCAGCTGGACATCTCTTCTGGTTCAGATCACGATGAATTCTTTTCCAATTCTCTCTCTCTTTCTATCTGTCTCATTCTCACTCGCCGCTGTAGCCCATTCCTTAGATTGCCAACTTAGATAAGGCTGTACCGGCCGCTGTTGTCGAAAAAAAGACGAAAAAAGAAAACAATACAAAACTAGGGTATGCGTCACTGAGAAGTAAAAGAAGTGGCACAATGTATCTCAGGAAGGAGGGAGGCAACAATCGACCAGAAGCTCTCGTGAAGGCCATCGACCCGGCAGAACCGTACGACGCCTCACACCTAACGATGGTCCTCCTGCCCATACGGTTTTACACCCTGGAGCAACTGCGAAAAACGCAACAGAAGGCAGGGCCCGACAGTAGTCGCAGGGTGGGGTTTACGAGGCAGAACATCCGGTGGCCGCTACACAAGCCCGGAAAGGGCACAGTAGTAAAGGGTGAGAGGAAGGCGTTAGTTACGACCGCCGTTCAATGAGAGCCTTGCCGGTGCAGCCAAGTAAGAGAATCGGTAACGTATAGGCTTGGAAGGAAAGCCGATTTCGACTTTCTTTGACCCTGCTCTCGTTTGAATGAAGCCGATAGCCAATGCGATTAGCAATCGTGGCTTAGCAGTTTCCTTTGACTTTCAGGTTCACGTATTTTTCCAATCTCGTCTCACTCACCGTTCAGCCAGGTTTACTTTTCTTTCGTTTTCGCTTGCTGCCAGGGACTGTAAGAGAACTTTTATTGAAATCGATGGTTTGACCATGAATCGAGTAGTCGCGAAGAGACATGACGAAATAAGCCGAAACGTCGTATTTTTTAGTGCTTTAAACCTGTTCATTTTTGGTTGGCGTTCATTCATTTCGTTTTTTCATCAGAACTATTCTGGCGTTTCAGCTTGCGGACGTTGAATAAGTTTGTTTTCTAATTATTTTCTTTGTTGCGTTAAGGCTCCCATTTTTTAGGCGCAGGCGACATCTTTGTGTTTATTTTAAATGCTATGAAAACAATTACGCAAATGAAGGGAGAGTTACGATGTAGTCCTTGTAGTCCTTGTTAAAATAATATTGCAAGTCTTTTCTTATATTATCAAATGTCGAGTTCGTTAAACGTGATATGATGTTAGCACACAAGGTAGTACATAGTCGTCCCTTTTTTGTTACCATACTTGTTCTCAAAGGTAATCACCGTTACGACAGCAAATGAAATAGAACATTTGTCCATGCCTTCACGTTGATGATACCCGTGCCTGCAGTTCACGGCATTGAACTGTGAAATTACTGCGCTCTTTTTCCGTTTTTTCCGTCGTTGTTTTTTGTGTGTATTAAAATGTCTATGCTTCAGCTACTCTCGAACTCCTGCACAACGAAGACATTTGACCCGCAGATTGATCTGTGTCTGACGGCGTCATGTCATGAAGTACGTAGCGTTGAGTTTCGACCACTCAGCCCTCTCTATATATTCAAACTTAAATAGCGCATTCGGTAGCATCAAGATTGAACATAAGCGCAAACGCCAAATTATAGCCTTCTCTTCTTTCTGAAATTCCACACACATCTTCAGTGAGTGGAAAGTTCTTATTGCTCTGTTTAACGCACTCTGAAGCAAACGTTTTGATCGTGGTTTGGTCAATCCCACGGTGTAAGGAAAACACCGTGGTCAACCCGCATGTACAACGAAAAGAAGCGTTCAGCACACAAACCAATGCGTTCTCTTATCTTTCAGCCTTAACGCTTGTGGTCAAGTCGCTTTGAAGACTCTTATTTCGATAAGCACGGAAGCATGCAAGCCTCTTCGAAAAAAGGCGGAACTTATGGGCTGACGAACGTACACGCAAGCCAACGGGAAGAAAGTTATCTGACGCTGCTGTATTTGTGCGAAACCTACAGAGTTGAAGCTCTCATGGCCGACCGGTCACGAGGGCGCAGCCACAATGGAGCGACACCCACTTCGCTCCGATCTCCTTTAACTCTGGACTTCATAACACCCGATTAACTGCCTGAAAGAAGCGTAAAACGGTGCACAGTGTCGACCACGTGAGATGATTCTCGCACTGTGTATGCACAGGAGGTGGACGAACGAACTACCAATGCAGATTGAATAATACGCTGCGCACCGCTGCCTTATTTCACGGTTGGTCTCCTATAACGTGTATAGCCAAGAGTGTTGCATTGAAACCTCTCTCGAGGTGACCAGAGATCGCGAAGCGTATGCATTTAGATCATCCTCTAACCTGGAAACAGCCGGTGGTTTGTACCCACTGTATTGCGTTTCCAAGATTCATTTCAGAGAGAACGAACGCGAATACGGTTCTCACCCGTTCGCTTTGTTCTCCTTGCCGAATTGAAGTGGCATTGTTCGTAAAGGGCTGGTTCTGTCTTTTTACCGTGACAGGGCTAATTATACATCCGAGTGACCGCTCAAGAAACACTTCAGCATATTTGTGAGTTTATCGTTTTATAACGAAGCCAATGCTTTATTTCTACATGTACCACGCAAGCGCAAGTTTATCAAGGAAAATAACCCGCATATATTAAAAACTGGAATTTCTGATTTTCTGCTGGGTGTCGTGAAGTGAAACATGCTCTCATGTGAACTTACTTTAGATGATCCCATTACAATTTCCTACATTTCGATACTGGGAATCATCATCTCTTTATTGCGAGCTGGATATTTTAACCTTTCTGCAAATATTTATTTTGTAATCATATAACCAGCTTCTAGGCTTCCACAACACCATTGTCGCGTGAATCTGTTTTAATAACTATTCCCCATTTTTTGTGTTTTGCAGTCGTCTTTTCATTGACCAGATTATATGTATTGTATTTAGCTACTTATTTCACTATATTGTGTACTTCTTGGCCCTTTCGTTACAATATTGATGTTAAGAAAATGCGAAAATATGCCAAATATTAATGCGCGATAACAAATTAACACTGAGTGCACTTTCGCTAAAGAGATATAAGCTATTAGATGCAACGAGTAAAAAAATAACCCACTGAACAATCATGCGCTCTCCTATACGCTACACTGTAGAATGAAAAAAAAAAAACGAGAAAGAAAGAACGAAAGGAAAAAAAACAAAAAATGGAAGGCCTAATTTATTAAAGTGAATAGAAAGAAGAGTAAACCTGGCATCGAGTGCAGGCTTAAAGCATCTATATTCTTCACCGAATCCCACCATTAAACTAACTTTTATTCAAGCAGACGGCAGTGAGAACGAAATCACCCGGGTAACTCAAATACGCCCTCGTCAAGCCTTCCTATACCGTAAATGGGGAACGACTTTTGAACCCCTTCGAAGCCGCTAATCCAGCTTTCGGTCTATTGATATCGATTGGTATCACCTACTTCAGTCTGTAGGCAGGAATGACTCTTCGCAATTTCACAGTGCTACTGGCATTGGCAGTCTCGTAAAGTTTATCCGGGAAACTGCCGGCCAAGATTGGATTAATGCTTTGGGCCCCAGCACCCAGGTACAAAAGTTGTGGGTAGAAGTCATAGTAAGGCAGTAGAGGTCATATAGTTTGACTGTGGCGGTAGAATCTCCGAAAGCATTGAGAGTCGATTGAATGACGCTGGATCCGATTTGATGTTTTTGCCTTCGA